>JAWPHD010007079.1:0-134669 GCA_037043455.1 Cyrtodaria siliqua | reverse complement strand
AACATCTTATTATAATAGACCTAGTGTGTTTAAACTCTTACAACAGACGCAGGATAAGAATATTGTTATTAAGTTAGCAGAATATATAAGTAAAGCTTTAGGTGTATTCAATCTTGATTAGTTAAACAATGGTTAGATCTTTTGTATTTTCATCCACATGTATCAGTTGTTTGATGTTAATGTTGCTCATAGAAAATGTCTGTTTGTCTAAAATCGTTTGACTTATTATGAATAAAAATGAATGTATGTAAATATAACGATGTTAGTATGTACAAGTTACATAACGTATTATTATATATGCATGTAAATATAACGACTTTCGTATGTAGACGTATTCTAAAGGTCATGTCTGTCAATTATAGTGTGCTTTTTTCAATCAACGATTTGTGCCATTATCTCCAATTAAACATTTCATACAGAACATATACGCTTTTAATCAATGCTTGCCCATTTATAGATAGGTAGTTTAAATTGTAGAGGTCTGTTCTCGGACAATATTAAAAAAACAGAATGTTTTAATTTATGCAGACACAAATATGATATATCAATCGTTGTAGACTGTCATTCAACAAAATAAGTTGAAGCAAACTGGCGTTCTGAATGGGGTCACGACGCTTATTTTAGTTCTTTCTCAATCTCTAGTAGAGGTGTTGCCATTATGTTTAAAAACTCGTTTTAATATAGAAGTATTGATAACATTATTGATCCAAACGGAAATGTCATTATACTGGATATTTATACCCACGACAAAAGATTACCATTAGTCGCTGTATATGGTTTAAATGAAGACAACCCGTCATTCTTTGGGCATTTTTTTCGTAATATAGAAATGTTCAATAACACATTCTATAATAATCGGAGGTGATTGGAATGTCGTTCAGAATTATGATTCAGATTGTATTAAGTACAAACATAATAAAAATACAAAATCCCAATTTAAAATATTTGAATGTATGGAAACGCTCGATCTCATTGATAGCTGGAGAGCTGAAAATCCAACATTACGTAGGTACTCTTGGAGTGGACCACATCTAAAACAGTCTAGACTCGATTATATCCTGGTATCCTCGGATCTTCAGGATTTCATTATAGGACATGATATTGAAATCAGATATCAATCGGATCACTCATCTGTAACTTTATCTTTAAACTTCATAAATATAGACAGAGGTAAAGGAACTTGGAAATTCAACAATAGTTTACTTGTATGTATATTTATTTATTTCAGTGACAAATACATATTTTACAAAATATTACATATTTAGGTAACATAAAATATACATATATAAAAAATATATCTAAAGCGGATAAATCGGGCGTTGGGGCTTTTGGTGATGTTCTTTTCTAATAAAACAACACTATTAAATTACCAATTTAAAACGTGAAACGGTTCAAATAAATAGGTTTCCTAAAATATAGGCAGACATCGCAAGAAGTAATAATTATAGAACCAGGTCATTGAGGAAATCCCCAAGGTATAAATAGCTGTTACGCGGAGCACCTCGACGATATATACACAGGACTCTCGCTTTAAAGGTCTAGACTTTATGTGCAGAAATTGCACCCCGCCCGACAAACCCAACATGTAATTAGTAGGAAATCAGTGTGTTACGTAACACTTACTGATAAAGGTCAATAAAACACTGACTGATAAGGGCCAGTATAAAACAGTGGAGTCGCACATTATGCTGTGAGAGGCCCTAATCAATGCAGTGTGGTATTAAGACTTTCGATGTTTGTACACATGTGAATGAGTATTTTAAGAAATGAATAGAAAAACAATCTTTAATAAACATATAAATGTAAATGTAATTATGTAATGGCATAGCCACTTACAGGTAAGCCAACAGCTTTAAATAATTACAATTACAGTCTATGCGTCTAGAATTATTTTTTATTTTCATTTCATAATCTTAAAAATTAAAACTCATAATTATTCGGTGGATCTGAAATAAATAAATGAGAAGACAATCAGACATTAAAGCTTGTATTTGATATTTGATTTATTTTAAATAATTTGTATAATCAAAACACATAATACAAGGACTTATACAAGCTTAAGAGACTGTAAGGATAGTCTGTCTACCGTGTATACACCTGATAAAAGTGATTTCACTTTCAACAGTGTAGGGACATTAAGGCATTTTTTTTTGTTTTCTCTTTAAATAAAAAATAACTGCTTAAAAAAAATAATTCATTTTTAAATTTAACTTCAAAGTAATAAACAGGGTCAAATTCTGTTTCTAAATTCATCATAAACACTTTATTCAATAAATTATAACGTATGTAATAGAATCTAATATCTGTATTATGTACTAATGAAGTTAATTTAATGACAGCTTGTCAAATAAAGGTTAATTTTAAAGCCAAATTCTCTATATCTCTGACGGGACCGCATGTTCATTGTCACATTTTCTTTTTATTTTCCATAAGTTGTGAACACCTGCTGACTTTATGGGTATGTCTTAATTATTTTATTGCCCAACAATTACGTCTGGAATACACGGAAGACAAGGCCTTTTAGAACGCATTCTAGTACGATTTTTTTAACGCCAAGTTTAAAATAGCTATCTCTACCGCGTAACCATAGTTGGGATAGATATACCTTCTCGGCTCTTTTATTTTAAATGTTCAGTGTAAATTCTTTTAGTGGTCCATGGCTTATTTAGTTTATTTTTATCAATTTAATACAGAAATAATGTATTTGAACAATTCTAAAAAAATACAAATCCTGAATTACTACCTTGCGTTTATTTGCGTAAAGTTTATCTATAATAGTGTAATAATGCAAACTGTTAAAGATAACAGTAAGTCTGCGTTTATTGAAAGTAATTTTACATCGAACAGCACGTAAAAATGTAACCCAATACATGACTTTCTTTACTCTTCAAGTGCATTACACGCATTACATGTATTACACGCAATGACTAAACAAGATCTGAAATTTAATAATATTGTCTAGTTTAAACTTTCATTTATTTGTAATTTTTTATTTTTTTTGAGAATGATGTCCTATGTGGCTATATATAAATTAATGTATGGTTTATTTCAATTTGTCAAATTCTAGCTACGCGTTATATGTAGTACTTGATATTTTAATTCGCATACGAATGAATCCGCACGTGCATCCCTTATCCGTATGTCTGTGTATGTCAAAACAACTTTCTTCTGGTTTTAGCGATCATTGCATTTTTCACAAAAAAATGACTCCAACAATTGAAAGCTCTCTACAAGGCTACAAGACTCCACTCCAACTTTAACAACTACCTCGCTATATGTGTATGTGTAGACTCATCATTATGTGACATGAAATATGAATGAATGCTTTATAACATCTTGTAAGTTAACTATACGTCTCAGACTCCGGTTCCATAACCATATCGTCTCATGAAGTTCGTTAATGTTTATCAGTGAACAGTAATAAAATATAACTGAGCAATGCTGACCACTGACTCACTCTAAGACTCAGGGTCATTAACAAGTGTTTATTTCGCCAATCAGCTGGGAGAATAACAGTACTGGTAATGTTTATAGCAAGATGTGTCTGTAGACTGGGTATTGCTAGTTTAAAGTACCAAGCTGATAAGGAAAGGACACTTCTATAAGGACACTTTCTATGGTTTGGGATTAAATACAGAACTGTATCATAACTTAATTTAGTCTAGTAAGCTGGTCATGCATTTGTTGGCTAGTGCGTTTCAAAATTAGTTGATGATTGCTATTTTAATTAGCATCAGTGATAGACAGACAAGTAGCTAGTCTAGTCTGCCATAATCACTGTTCACACAAGGTAACTGGCAACACTGACCTGCAGAAACATTATACTTTAACATGTGGGGTAATAAAGCATTGACCAGTGAAAATATTTGTCAGATAAGTATCTGTTGTACAGAAAAATGCAATGATCTCTAAAACCAAAAAGGAAGTGAATTATATATTGTTACGATTTTAGATAATCTTAAATTAACTCACATGTTTTAAATATAAATGTGTATGGTTTAATTTCGTAGTTTATCACATATATAAGCACATACTTATTTGACTTCATTAATCCCTTGTAGAGGCTGTAAAGCATATATTTTATTGAAGGTAGATAATGTAGGTATTTGGATTGTCCTGCAAAATTAGCGGGGCTGTTCCACCCCCCCCCCCCCCCCTCAGCCCAGCCACGCCCCCTTTTGGTACGCAGTATTCAGGGCAAATTTAGAGAGTATTCAGTACCCAAGGCCCGGGTTAAAATAGTACTTAGTACTCGGGTTATCCAGTACTCAGTACTCGGGTTATCCATGTTAAATAGTATTCAGTACTCGGGTCTAAAATGAAGGAGTATTCAGTACTCAGCTCTAAATTAGAGAGTATTCAGTACTCGGGGGTGGGGCAGGGAAACACCCACATTAGCATTAGGTGATGAATGGCTGAGGATGTTGAATGCTGATGTCATTTGATGTATTGGCTGATGCTATGCGACCTACTAGCTGACTGTTCACGCAGCAAGTTTGATGTCATCTGGTGCGTTGACTTGTTGGCTGAATGATGTTGGGGCAGTGCGACCTACTTGCTGGCTGTCCATGCTGCAAGCTCTTGACATTTAAGTGTTAGGATGATGGGTGTGCGACCTACTTGCTTGCTGTTGTCATTTAGATCATTGGCTGGCTGGATGGCTTAGCTTGCTTTGCTAAATTGGCTGCTGTTAAGAGTATATAAAGGGCTAATGTTTTTCAGTTCGAGGTTCTTGGTCAGCGTTTTCAGTCAGAATTATTGAAGTACATTTCTTTAGAGAGAGGGAGACTTTTAAAGTGTAAATATGAGATTTTAGAAATTATTCTTACTTAAAAGAACTGTGATATTTGGATTATTTTCTCTGACATATTATTTGAAACGGTGCTTGGTAACTATTAAAAACGTTTAATAAAAGTCATCAATTTTGAGAAAGACTTATTTATATTTACTACATCTCATCTACAACGAACAGATTTCCATTATTACATTTGTGTTGAAATAATATGTAAGCATTATTTCTAATTTACGAACTTTTCCTAATTCGTAACAATATATATAAAAAAGTTCAAATGTTCCACACACAAAAAAGGCACAAAATAAATTGACTCCAAAAACTCCAAAAACTGACTCCAAAACTTGACTCCAAAACTCACCCCAAAGCTCACTCCAAGACTCCACTCCAAGACTCCATTCCAAGACTCCACTCCAAGACTCCAACCTAGATTTTATGTATGCCGTCATCGCTGCAGCTAATAGTTCAGTGCGGATGTGATCTTATCAGTGAAGTCTGTGATAAGCACATTATTATTCACATGTTACTTCCATGCAAATAGGACAGTATCACCGTATATCGGTAAAGAATGCATTTAGTTTCTGTGTGTCAGTGTTTTTGAATATATAATCTTATATACATAAGAAACATGTGTGGGGTCAGTACGTAAGTTTAACGCTTTTAATTAAACTAGTACCTAATACCAGGAATATGGATAATGACTAAATATATATTGTCATGTATACACAATTCATACATATATTAGTAGATATTCTTATTAAAAGACTCGAAACACTGCTTACAATTCATATTGGTCTTATACGCTGTAATCGTTTTAATATTAATATTAATTAAGACATCTTTGGGGTGGGGGGAGTTCAGACTACAGAATTATAGACACTGTAACGAGGTCTTTGATTAGTCGAATGATTTTAGCTCATCGTGTTAGGTTTCCATTGAGTAACGCGTTACTTATGTGACATGTAACGCGTAAGTGACCGTTCTGGCCAGCTAGTTTCTAACGCGTTAGAAAATGTTTTACCCGGTCCAGGTTACGTGTTACTAAATCGAGAGTAACGCGTTAGAAAACTGACAATAATCTCTTATTTTCAGTTAAATAAATAAGGGAAATCTCATCTCTAACGCGTTAGAAAATCCGGAGTAACGCGTTAGAGATGGAATAAGTAACGCGTTACATTTTACATTTTGTAACGTGTTACTTTTGGACTTATGACACGAACCGCTACTCATGGTACTGTTCTGTGACAATACAATAATTACCAATCAGGAATCGCGACCATGGCGGCACGTTCCCAGTTGTAAAGAAATATAAAAATATCGGACAGGGAAAGCAGCATTCAAGGACGACAGTCAACCACAAAACACCAAAACAAACACGCAAACAGACAAACAGTTAATGATTATCATGTCACCTTATTTGTTATATCATTCTAAAGAAAGAGTATGATAATGGACCTTTGGAAACGGCCGAGCACGACACATACAAAATATTGCAGTCTCGGTTCGATTGAGACTGTTCATGAGCGGTAGTGAAATATGCTAGCTACCGCTCACGCCCTCTAGCCCCGGGTTGAGCAGAACTCAATATTCATAAAATCAACAGTACAACATTTTAACCATCCCGAAGATGGCATGCAAATGGCGGTGGACATGGAAGTTAAAGCCCCAGGTCTCTTGTCAGTTTAATCACACTTGATTTTGTGTAATATGGGATAAAACGACGAGAGTTCGGTCATTATTGCCTCATGTGTAGAGACTAGTTTCGCAGAGTAACTAGGACACATATGGTAAATGGAGTAACGGTACACGTCACACGCTAAACGTGAACACGCAAAACCCTTCAGGTAGCAAAACGTTACTTAATTCCTCTCACGGGAATTGATAACAAGGAAAGAGCGGTGACAATCAAGAACGACAACTACTGTACAAAATGAGAACTTCCGAACAAAAATCCACGGGGGCATGAGGGATTTGGGAAGTTGGTATAATAAAGAATAACACATAATATAATTACTTAGCCATACAATGATACTGTTACTATAGGCAGTATAGCTGATGTCATATTTGATGGATGATTAGTGCCCTTGATAGATATATAGTCGTTCGATGTGTCGATGTTGTACTTTACAATATCCGGCGTTGTCTTTTTGAGAAAGTATAGATACCCTATATCAAAAGGACTTGAATTGTTGTTTTTCGACTCACCGATACGTTATATTAGTAATTCTTACCATGATTTATAATTAATTTACAAAGAACCAACATTCCGATTGGTTCACGTTCAGCAATTTGCGGCTATTAGATAGTGCATAACTCGTCACAAATCCAGTCATGAGACTTTAACTGTCAAAAAACTCGACGTCCTTTAGATTTAATTCAATCCGTATGTGAGTAAAACTGCCAAGAACAGTAAAATACGTCAGAAACTGGTTAACCAGTATTGAAATGTTGATTTTTGCGACAGTATATCAGTCATTTAATGGTCTCAAATCGTGTTTAACGGCTCCGCTATCGCGTCGTCATTAAACAAAATGTGCGACCCTCATTACACGATTGACATATCGTTGCAAAATTCAATTGTTCAATATAGTTAACCATATATTTAAACCGAGAGAGAGAGAGAGGTAAACAGGAATCCGAAACCCCTGCCCTACACTTCATATCGAATATATTCCTAGATTTTTAGAGGATATAGTGTAATACTGGGTCCACGGCCCTGTCATCAAAGGGAAGCCAAGTTACTCCAGTCGAGGTCAGTGCCGCTGCTACCATAAGTAGTGTCGTTATACAGCTCGTTACGTTCTTACTGGAATTAACGTTTGCTTAGTTACCTTACCACACGATTCTTACGGATGCTGGGAGTTATACAGTACTGTGTCTACCCCCAGGATTACGGGATGGTCTGCCCCTACCACAAAAGTTCGATACTTACGTATTACCTAAAATGTGTTAAAAATTACGTGAAACAACTCTCAAACAAAGAAAACCTTTTCCTGACAAGCGTCTGAATCCGCGTGCAGTTCTGTTGTTGTAGTTATGGATGATGGAAAATACTTAGATACTACATCGACATACCGTACGCTCATAATTAGTATTACTAATGCTTACTTGCACAGTTATAGAGCCCATGTGCTCCTATTAACAGGAAATAAAATACAACTGTAACGCGTGCGCGCACGCACGCACGCACTACCATTATTATTATTATCATTATTATTATTATTAATATTATTATTTAATCATGGATATAAAAAAGCATTATATTTCTTTACAGTCTCCAATTTAGATTTATTTCCTTTAGTTTCAGAAACAAGCAACTTATCCTTGTTAATATCCAGAAAAGGCAGGGTACATACGGACGAAAGGTGTATGCAGAAGTGGACTGGAGCGATACCATTGGGGTGTACATTGTTTGGCATCATCACATCTAAACAATCATAAGGAGACGCATTCTTGAGAAAATCCGTCGAATACGGAATACGACTAGTATTTAGACAATTACAAGATGCCGTTTAAGTGTCAATTGTGTGATAAGCAATACGAAACACGTCTAAGCATACATATGAAGACACATCATGGAGAAAGGCCGTTTAAGTGTCAGGTATGTCAGAAGACATTCACAATATCGTCCCATCTAAAAAGTCATACGCTGACTCATGGAGAGAAGTCGTTTAAGAGTACGATGTGTGATAAACGCTTCACACGCTTGGCAGATCTTAACATCCACATAAAGATACACAGTGGAGAGAGGCCGTTTAAGTGTCAGGTATGCTATAAGACATTCATAACTTCATCAGCTCTAAATAGTCATAGACGTACACATTCGGGAGAGAAGCCGTTTACATGTCAAATGTGTGATAAAAAATTTTCACATTCAAACAGTGTAAACAAACATATGCTAACGCATTCCGGAGAGCAGCCTTTTACGTGTACGATGTGTGATAGAAGTTTCACGCAAATGTCTCATTTAAAAGGCCATATACGGACACATACTGGAGAGAAACCGTTTCAGTGTACGGAGTGCGATAAAAGATTCACGCATTCATCAAATTTAAACAGGCATAGGCGGACACATTCTGTAGAGAAGCCGTTTAAGTGTCAGGTATGTGATAAACTATTCACAAGATCATCAACTCGTAACAGTCATGGTTTGACACATTCTGGAAAGAAGCCATTTAAGTGTCAGGTGTGTGATACAAGATTCGCACAATCAAGTCATTTAAAAACACATAGGCTCACACATACTGGAGAGAAAACGTTTAAATGTCACGAGTGTGATAAAAGATTCACACAATTATCAAATCTAAATAGTCACATACGGACGCACAAATTATAGAAGTCGTTTAAGTGTTAAGTGTATGATTAAAGATTCTAACGATCAGGTTATTTAAACAGTCATAGGCTCACACATACTGGAGAGAAGTCGTTTAAGTGTCATGACAGGGTTTCCCCCAGAAAATTGTGAAGGCATGTTGTTCTGACATTACATTTACCAAACTGGGCTTGAAAACAATAGTGCCTGTTAATGGCAAAATGGCAAAATAAATACTATGGTTTTTGTGAAAAGGAACAAGAATCACCATAGAAATTCTATTTTTCTTCTTTTAAATCTGTTATTCATGAAAATTTAGAAAATCTTAAGGCATGTTGCTCTGATGAAGGCATGTTGTTTTTCCTTTCTTTTCAAGGAAGGCATGTTGCATGCGACATGCCTTATGATCCTGGGGGAAACCCTGCGCGTGATACAAGATGTACACAATTATCAAGTCTAAATAGACCCATACGGACGCATACAGCATAGAAACCGTTTAAGTGGAAGGTGCGCGATTAAAGATTCGTACGATCAAGTTTTTAAACAGACATAGGCTGACACATACTGGAGGGAAGCCGTTTAAGGGTCATACTCGTGATACAAGATTCACACAATCAGTAGATCTAAACACACAAACATATAATGATATATACGCGAGAAAAGTTATTTCGGTGTCGGGTGTGTGATAAGGTGCACTTATCAATCACTAGAGAAGACATACTGTAGAGAAAATATCACGTGCGGGATAAAACATCAACACACATATAAACAGTCATTGTATGTACAAGGCCATCTAAACGTCCACTTGAGCACACATACTGAAGAGAGGCCATCGGTTAAATGGTAAATATTCACACAAGCAACACACGTAACAGTGACAAACTGAAACATACTAGAGAGACGCTGTATATGTAAGACATTCACAACATCGACACATATACAGAGACAGCCGAAAACATTCTGGTTAAGGTTTGTTACAGTCAAGTGTGTAGTAGAGATATGTCAAGCGTCATTAGATTCAAACACACAAATGAGGGTCCTGAAGGGGAAGAAGGGTGTATTATGAGGAACCGTAATCAAATTTAAGCACACTTTTGCGGACTTTAGAAGAGGGAGGTTATATAGGTGACCCATGTATGATAATGTATTCATATAGACAGAGTGGAAACATTCTAGAGAAAGGTTATATAGTTGTCAACAGTGTGATCATTACGTGGTCCGAGTATTATCTCCAAGAAGCGAAAACGGGGTTGGCTGGGGTATGAAATAAAACATTAATTTCGGCTTAAAACGTTTGCATATTGTAAAATTAAAACATTTAATAGGTCATTTTAAACAGGTGATCGCATTCTTTTCAGTTATATTTTTAATGAAATTAAGGCGGGACCACGTAATAATTTCAATAAAGAGAGTGGACACATTCTTGAGAAAGGCCATATTGGTGCCAAATATGACGACTCTAAATCGAAATTATTGTTAATGGCAGGAGGGATTCATTTTCTAAACAGCCATACACGGACACATAGTGACATACTGGAGAGAATACATTAAATTGCAGGGTATATGCCTAACTTGGGCAGCACTGAATTCTACATTACAAAGAACAGTAAAAACTCGCGGAAACGCCGGAAACTAGTATTGTTGATGAAAGAGATGGAAAACAGCGGTAATTAACACCTTTTGGATTAGTTACGATACGTTGAAAGTGAATGGTAGACCTGTTGAGACCGATATTTTATAGGGAGCGCAGAGAGTGAGCTAAAAGTGAGCATGAACCTGCAATTTACTGACACAGATTAAAATAGAAAATCCAGATTTTGTTAATATTTTAGAAACATATGACAAACTTATTTTGTATGAAACTTGGCCTAACAAAAATAGTAATAGTGATTTAAATGGATATATGTGTTACAATTTGCATTTAAATTCCAATATAAAAACTCTAAGAGACATAGTGAAGGGACGGTTATTTATTGCTAAAACGATATTACAAATGGAATAAAAATGGTCAAAATTCATTATGACACCATTACATAGTTGAAACTTTACAAGCAACGTTTTTCAAAATGATAGTGACATGAATGTGGTGTTTATGTTTGCGGTTTATATTCGCATGCATGTAGTGTTACGAGGATAGATCTTGTTCAATTTTACAAGATGATGAACAATATTTGGATAACAGGAGAACTACGTTTATTGTTGGGGATTGAAATGCCCTTGTTGGTAAAGGTGAACAAAGGACTACATTGTGTGCGATAGAAAAGTGAACAAAGGACTACATTGTGTGCGATAGAAAAGTGAACAAAGGACTACATTGTGTGCGATAGAAAGGTGAACAAAGGACTACATTGTGTGCGATAGAAAGGTGAAGAAAGGACTACATTGTGTGCGATAAAAAGGTGAACAAAGGACTACATTGTGTGCGATAGAAAGGTGAACAAAGGACTACATTGTGTGCGATAGAAAAGTAAGCAAAACTATTAACGTCTCCACCAACAATTAGTATATCACTATTATGTTAATTAACAAACTCTTCAATACCTAACAGCAAATTCATAGTATCAGATATATTATCGGACCGTATTCATTCATCACTCAACATTCTTGCTTGTTGATGCTGATCTTTAATGACTGCAACCAATTATATATAATGTTTTTGTATTCCAATATACTGTATTGACTTATTCGAGCTTGTAGCGACAGTGCTATTTTTACTATTTCCACTAAAAATGTCTCATGTCCCCATTCTGTTTTCCATGTTCTAAATGTATTTTCTTATCAACGAATTATTGTAAATGGCAAATTAAGTTTATAAACAGCAATTTGAGTAAGTATGTGTTTCAACCATTCAAAAATGGTTTATAATAGCTTTCGAATATTCACCATGCAATCTCAGACCATATTTAACAAAATTCAGAATATCCGTACATTCGTTAATACTGACTACTCGAGTAATAGAATACCTAAAACTGAAAGATATTGTCAATGCTGTCATAGTAGTAATTTGGAAGATGAATACCATTGTATTGTGATGAGTCCTTCTTACAGAAGAATCGGGAAAATGTATATTAAAACATCTTATTATAATAGACCTAGTGTGTTTAAACTCTTACAACAGACGCAGGATAAGAATATTGTTATTAAGTTAGCAGAATATATAAGTAAAGCTTTAGGTGTATTCAATCTTGATTAGTTAAACAATGGTTAGATCTTTTGTATTTTCATCCACATGTATCAGTTGTTTGATGTTAATATTGCTCATAGAAAATGTCTGTTTGTCTAAAATCGTTTGACTTATTATGCATAAAAATGAATGAATGTAAATATAACGATGTTAGTATGTACAAGTTACATAACGTATTATTATATATGCATGTAAATATAACGACTTTCGTATGTAGACGTTTTCTAAAGGTCATGTCTGTCAATTATAGTGTGCTTTTTTCAATCAACGATTTGTGCCATTATCTCCAATTAAACATTTCATACAGAACATATACGCTTTTAATCAATGCTTGCCCATTTATAGATAGGTAGTTTAAATTGTACAGGTCTGTTCTCGGACAATATTAAAAAAACAGAATGTTTTAATTTATGCAGACACAAATATGATATATCAATCGTTGTAGACTGTCATTCAACAAAATAAGTTGAAGCAAACTGGCGTTCTGAATGGGGTCACGACGTTTGTTTTAGTTACTTCTCAAGCTCTAGTAGAGGTGTTGCCATTATGTTTAAAAACTCGTTTAAATATAGAAGTATTGATAACATTATTGATCCAAACGGAAATTTCATTATACTGGATATTTATACCCACGACAAAAGATTACCGTTAGCCGCTGTATATGGTTTAAATGAAGACAACCCGTCATTCTTTGGGCATTTTTTTCGTAATATAGAAATGTTCAATAACACATTCTATAATAATCGGAGGTGATTGGAATGTCGTTAATTATGATTCAGATTGTATTAAGTACAAACATAATAAAAATAAAAAACCCCAATTTAAAATATTTGAATGTATGGAAACGCTCGATCTCATTGATAGCTGGAGAGCTGAAAATCCAACATTACGTAGGTACTCTTGGAGTGGACCACATCTAAAACAGTCTAGACTCGATTATATCCTGGTATCCTCGGATCTTCAGGATTTCATTATAGGACATGTTATTGAAATCAGATATCAATCGGATCACTCATCTGTAACTTTATCTTTAAACTTCATAAATATAGACAGAGGTAAAGGAACTTGGAAATTCAACAATAGTTTACTTGTATGTTTATTTTTTTATTTCAGTGACAAATACATATTTTACAAAATATTACATATTTAGGTAACATAAAATATACATATATAAAAAATTTATATCTAAAGCGGATACATCGGGCGTTGGTGCTTTTATTGATGTTCTTTTCTAATAAAACAACACTATTAAATTACCAATTTAAAACGTGAAACGGTTCAAATAAATAGGTTTCCTAAAATATAGGCAGACATCGCAAGTAGTAATAATTATAGAACCAGGTCATTGAGGAAATCCCCAAGGTATAAATAGCTGTTACGCGGAGCACCTCGACGATATATACACAGGACGCTCGCTTTAAAGGTCTAGACTTTATGTGCAGAAATTGCATCCCGCCCGACAAACCCAACATGTAATTAGTAGGAAATCAGTGTGTTACGTAATACTTACTGATAAAGGTCAATAAAACACTGACTGATAAGGGCCAGTATAAAACAGTGGAGTCGCACATTATGCTGTGAGAGGCCCTAATCAATGCAGTGTGGTATATAGACTTTCGATGTTTGTACACATGTGAATGAGTATTTTAAGAAATGAATAGAAAAACAATCTTTAATAAACATATAAATGTAAATGTAAATGTAATTATGTAATGGCATAGACACTTACAGGTAAGCCAACAGCTTTAAATAAATACAATTACAGTCTATGCGTCTAGAATTATTTTTATTTTCATTTCATAATCTTTAAAATTAAAACTCATAATTATTCGGTGGATCTGAAATAAATAAATGAGAAGACAATCAGACATTAAAGCTTGTATTTGATATTTGATTTATTTTAAATAATTTGTATAATCAAAACACATAATACAAGGACTTATACAAGCTTAAGAGACTGTAAGGATAGTCTGTCTACCGTGTATACATCTGATAAAAGTGATTTCACTTTCAACAGTGTAGGGACATTAAGGCATTTTTTTTTGTTTTCTCTTTAAATAAAAAATAACTGCTTAAAAAAAATAATTCATTTTTAAATTTAACTTCAAAGTAATAAACAGGGTCAAATTCTGTTTCTAAATTCATCATAAACACTTTATTCAATAAATTATAACGTATGTAATAGAATCTAATATCTGTATTATGTACTAATGAACTTAATTTAATGACAGCTTGTCAAATAAAGGTTAATTTTAAAGCCAAATTCTCTATATCTCTGACGGGACCGCATGTTCATTGTCACATTTTCTTTTTATTTTCCATAAGTTGTGAACACCTGCTGACTTTATGGGTATGTCTTAATTATTTTATTGCCCAACAATTACGTCTGGAATACACGGAAGACAAGGCCTTTTAGAACGCATTCTAGTACGATTTTTTTAACGCCAAGTTTAAAATAGCTATCTCTACCGCGTAACCATAGTTGGGATAGATATACCTTCTCGGGTCTTTTATTTTAAATGTTCAGTGTAAATTCTTTTAGTGGTCCATGGCTTATTTAGTTTACTTTTATCAATTTAATACAGAAATAATGTATTTGAACAATTCTAAAAAAATACAAATCCTGAATTACTACCTTGCGTTTATTTGCGTAAAGTTTATCTATAATAGTGTAATAATGCAAACTGTTAAAGATAACAGTAAGTCTGCGTTTATTGAAAGTAATTTTACATCGAACAGCACGTAAAAATGTAACCCAAGACATGACTTTCTTTACTCTTCAAGTGCATTACACGCATTACATGTATTACACGCAATGACTAAACAAGATCTGAAATTTAATAATATTGTCTAGTTTAAACTTTCATTTATTTGTAATTTTTTAATTTTTTTGAGAATGATGTCCTATGTGGCTATATATAAATTAATGTATGGTTTATTTCAATTTGTCAAATTCTAGCTACGCGTTATATGTAGTACTTGATATTTTAATTCGCATACGAATGAATCCGCACGTGCATCCCTTATCCGTATGTCTGTGTATGTCAAAACAACGATATATATCTTAATATTCTATGCACTTGACCGATTTTCAAAAACTACCACTCATTTTCTTAGTTAGGACATTTCCAAGTTAAAGTTAAATATTTAAAAAAAAATATATCTCTAAATAAAGTTTCTACATTGCAACAACTGGCAGTGAAAAATAAAACTCGATATTTCACATTATCCAGGGTCCTTATATATAAGGACACTGCATTATCCCATGGCTTTTCAAAAAATATAATATGCCCTAATTAAAAGGCTATCCACATGCATTTAACTAACGTAGTCTTACCTCATGTTTTCATCAGTAGGACGGCAACTGCATGTGATAACGAGGCGTCTAATCATTCCTCTGTTATACTAACAAGCAGCAAACCACTGGCGCTGAAAGCATATTTCGTGTTTTTAAATTAATATGAGAGAGAGAGAGAGAGAGAGAGAGAGACAGACAGACAGACAGACAGACAGGCAGACCCCGACCGACCCGAGCGGACCGACCGCACCGACCGACCGACCCGACCGACAGACATGCGGTATTATATAAAAGAAACTTTTAATCCGAAATAATATTTATATATATATAACTGAAACGCCACTGCTATATTATGCAAATGTATAATCTATAAAACATAACGACACGATAAATCGATGGTTTATTAGTATAAAACAAGCACTCTGCTGTATTATTTAATATTCTCTTTTTTTATATATTAGCAACTTAAAAAAGAATCTTACCTTCAATTTCTTTAAATCCGTGGAAATAATACATCGCAAATAATATCTGTCTTCCATAACGCTCGAAACACAGTTAAAATTCAACTATGGTATGCACTCAAATCCAAATTATAATTTCTGGAAGATACCATTTTCGCTATAGGTATTTAGGATTTTTTAAAGATTTTTCTATATTACTCTTTTGTCATTGTGACAATAATTTCCAACAAAGTCATTTGTTTAATATTATTAAATTTACAATATTGATTTCTTGTAATTCACATACTGGAATTATTGTAATTAAAATATTGTTTCAATTAAACCAACTCTTCATAGTGACAGATAACTTATCACCCCTTATTGGCAAAATAGACTCGTCCACCCGTTGTCTAAATAACAACAGATGCATCTGGTTTAGCATCTGGTGGTTTAGTGTATTAGTGGGTGTTTTTGACACTTTGGAAAACGGATTGGTACAGTCAGTATATAGAAGATAGATTTAAAAGAGATGAAACGACTTACATTTCACAGGTAAGCATTTTTATATTAGTTTTTATTTAAGTTCTACAGAGTACATGTTTATTTATGTTAGCTATTTTACTAAATAGTTTATCTAAGAACAGTGTAATATAAATGTTATTATATCTAATGTTATGAGAGAAAAATGCACATATCTAAACATGTGTTTTAAAACAGAGTAATAAGAGATTTGTATTTTACTGCTCAAGTGTAAATATTTAAGAAAACTTCACGGGTGATCGGGAATATTGACATGTTTATATGCGTATATATAGGTATTAATATACATTTAATGTTTTCATTTTTTACTAATTCCCCAATGTCACCATATACTATTAATAATTCATAATTTTAACTGGAACATATTTTGCTTGTATATTTGATTTTCGCTTCTCTCATGGTGTTTTTCAGAAGTACCTGATTCTCTTTTCCTTATAATGGCATTTCCCTGCATATATTTGTAGGTTTAAAATATAGCATTGGTGCGATATAATCAACATTAGGTAATATGCAGAACAATTCGCTTCAATAATTGTATTCAATTATCTTAGTACTCGTTCAGTATGTGATTTTATCACATACTTTCCTTTAAATCCGTTGTTTTTGAATATACATTACGACATAGACTTAGCTGATATCAATCAGGATGTAGTTGCCGGGCAATAAAGCTTTATCACACGGTTAAAACATGTCATATCACGGAAATAACCGAATGTTCTTTATGATTCTTTCAGTGGAGTGATACGGAAATTACCGATTAGTTACGATTGTATACGATGTGTAACTCGTATCGTTTGTCATCCTGATTTCGCACCAGATTATTGGCGATACATCTACATGTGTACGTTGAGCTGTCATTTTTGACCATAACTCTACGGAAATGACTTGAATAAGAATGCAAAGAAGATGAAATAAAATAGATGATAAATAGATAAAAGTCAAATAAAGAAATAAATAAAGCATAATACACGGACCATAAAAATAGTTTAACAACTTATAATAAACTCAATTATATAGAACTATCCGTGGATAAAATAACCACTTGTGACCATTTATTTTCTGAATTAGACAATTTCAAAGTCAATGGCATTCATTTTAAATCAAATTTCGGAACGGAAATCAAATTTCGGAACGGAAAAAAAATGTCGTTTAGATCTACACAAGTTTACGCGACAGACGTGCATGAACACATAAAAAAGGGATTACATCTATTAATAATATTATTGTATTCTCCCCGGAAAAAAAGCGTACTAAATTAGTTGAATTTGACAGTTCAACAAAGTCATTATTGAAGTATATGATAAATAGAATAAAAAATGTGTATTTTCATATCACACCCTATATCAGGCCCTGGATCCTGATATAGCTAAAGCTCTCGGGCTAATATGGCGTCTCAGGCCTGATATGATATGAAAATACCCATTTATTATTCTCTATGTATTGTGAACAAAACTGATATAAATAGAACATGGATAGTTTTTGTTTTAGTTGCAGTTGAAATGTCAGCATGATGAACTGTTGATACCTTTATTCTATAAATAAAACATCATTCTTTGTTTGTTCAGTAAAATAGCTAGTTTTAATTATCGTGCCATATTAAACATTATATTATAAAACATGAACTATGTGCGATAGTTTTAAAAATCATTATTGCAGAGTGCCACACTCTGCAATAATGATTTTTAAAACTATCGCACATTGTTATTTCTTTCTACCCGAGTTTAATATAATTATACAATTGATCAGTTCAAAACCTGTTATTGTAGTATGGTGCATCAATTAATTAGTCATAAGTCATAAGTCATAATCTTTATTGTTTCACTCAGGTTACAACATATATGAAATACATCAAATAGTATCGTGCATCAATTAATTAGTGAAGGCTGTACATCATGCACATCTTCTTTTTTTTTTATAAAGAAATCTAGTCCTAAAACCTAGATTTCTTATAAAATAAATTAAAGAAATTACCAATATGAGCACCTCTGCGATATCTACACACGACGCTAGCGTTTAATAAACTGCGATTTTATTGCGAGCCTTTTATTTTATATATTCAGCATAAGTTCTTTTGGTGGTTTATGGTTTGTTTTATTTATTTTATCAATTTAATGCAACAATAATGTATTTGAACAATTCTGAAAAACACCTTAAAATGTACACCTTTAAATTGATATTACATATTCTTTTTTTTTAAAACAATGACTTTATGTTCAAATAATTTTTAAGTCAATGCATTAAAAATGCCGTCATCTATTTTAAAACTGAAACTAAAAAAATGTTGTAGATAAAGAAATACATGAATATGTATTTTCCATTTGTGGTGTTTTGTTTTAGCATTGGTAAGTTTTGTGTAAAACTGATAATAAAAAAGCTATTATTATTGCTGATGGTTATTAAACAAAGGATTTTTTATTGACTATTTAGTTGATGTCACAAAATGTCACAGGTAGAGCGTATTGGTCGTACATAGCTCTTGTAAGCTGTTAGTTACATCCTAGTTCATTGTTTAGTTGATACAAATTCACAATGTTCGTGATATATTCAGGTAACACGAAAAAGCGTGCACATTTTAAGTGGCCGCCAGAGGGCGTCCGGAAGGGCCGTTTAATAAGTTTAGTTTTGTGCTAATGCATGTAAAAGTATGGGTCTACGAGGGTCATTCAATAAGTTCTGTCACTAATGCGTTTTAGCAATTATGTGCTCGTTGTGAGTGTTGATGTTTGGTACCAAATGAAAGAGAGTTTCAAGACCATTTCATTGATGGTATAATGAATGCTGTATCTTTTGTTTGACGAAAGTTATGGAACATTTAATACAGATCACTTATACATACTGAGGCATTTTCGTCCTGAGTTTTTTTCAGGTATGCTAATTGTTATTTTTTTAAATGCCTGTTTCTCTTTAAGTACTTGTCGAAGACCTTTGAAATTTCTCATACATAACCAGTTATATCTGTGCATTACAAAATTTAGAATTTAAGCTTGGTAGACGAAAAGGCATTGTCTTAGAAATTAACATTTTAAGCTAACGTGTAAAATTAATTTAATGATAAATGGACATTAAATGGAAGGGCAGTCTTCTGAAATAGCGTTTTTGGATGATCAATATTTTCACTAAACATTGTACAAAATTCTACAATAATGTGTTGAATATGAAATTTAAACACTGAAGGACTAGGATTTGTAAAAAAATATGAAAATATATTAATACTATGAGAATAATTACGACATTTAAAAGATATTATAACATTTGAAGAAAATCAGTGTTATTTCTGCTAACATTAAGGGATATGTATTCACTCATATCTGCTTTGCAGCAAGACCTTTCCGAATTCTCGACAATCATTTTCATGGAGTATGGGCGAATAACAACAGATGGCATACAAGAAAATTTAAAAGCATAGAAGTATTCAAATAATTGTTAACGTTTTGTAACAAGGACATTTTCAGAGATGCCAGTATCCAAAAGGTGTGGTAGGGGGAGATAATTCAGGGGTATAAATAACCGGAAATTGTTCATGTTTGTTGTGGAATTTAAGAGAGCGAACCCAGTAGTACTATAAATACACTACTTTATCTCAGTGTAATATCCAGTTCAAAGGATATATGCCTAGTGACAGAACCTTTTGAAGCACCCACGCTTCTCCTTATAAGGCAAAATTGTGTAAGGGTCCTTTCGTGTAGATTCAATACTGCAGATTTAGCCACGTTTGTCACGGTCTGAACTGGGGAAATAATGGTTTGGGCGTAACGTTTGCTATAAAATCCATTGTCTGTTAGTTCTGGCCTGGGATTGCTTGATAGTTGCTTTGTTTAGAGCTGGAGTTGGACGGTGATATTCACAGGCAATATGTGGTCAGTATTTATTTTATTAACTTGTATCGTACATTTGTATTAAGTGGGCGGCGCCATCTTGTTTGGCGGTTACGACATCCGGTTAGCTTTGATGTTTCTCAAACATTAACTTAAGACTAGCATATAATTTTGAAGTTACTTTATTAGATCTAATTATTGTAATTGATCATTAATTGTAAAACAATATTAATTTGATAACGTTGTATAGTAGGTACATTAGTTAACGTTGGCGTATAACTCAGTGATTGTAATACACGATTGAATTGATTAACAGCGACGTACATTGCGTTGTAGAATATGTATACATTGCTACTCATCATTAGTACAGCTTACATATATTTATTAAATAATGATTTGTTTGGGTAATGATAATTATGCAAGATTGTTATGTTTATCAACCGACATCTAAAACTTATGTATAATTACAGCCTAAGCCGTCCAGGGTTGGATATAAGCCATTCAGGGTTGGATATAAGCCATCCAGGTTTGGATATAAGCCTTCCGGAGTGGTAACAGCAGTACATACAATATATGGCGAACATTTCCGAGTTGCGTTTCTTTTTCGTTTCAGTATATATTTATAATAAATGATCATTGACCATGTGGTTTGACCAAAAGATAAGCCAATCCATGGACTGGTCACATTTGAATAGTTAACAGTGTTAAAATTGCATCGTTGCACCGAATATATTTTGTTTTATTACGCAGTTAGATTGCTATCTAAATACATAAACTTATGGTAGACTAAGACGATAAAATGAAACTCAGAATTTTATTAAATTGTATGCAAGCAGGTTTATAGTCAAAATGGTACCGGATAAATAAATCGAGACGCTGATTTCAATGCTTGATAAACATTTCAAGTGTGTCCCTTTAAAGAAATGAGGATCAAAAAGCCCCGAGCACTATTTCTGGTTCACGAAAACAGACTTATAATACTTCACTGAAAATTCCTGATATTTCGTCATTTAGCATATTATAAATCGTCTTATTGTTTATACGACACGGTATTAATAAGAACGCACGTTATAGCTACCACGCATGTACATAAGACTAACGCCGGCATACACATATTTTACCTTACACGTAAGTATGTGATACATAATGACATACATACAACCTACACGTACATTCGTTATAGTTAATATGAAAAATCGACCGTCATATATAACCGTGCATGTGTTAAATATGACGTAAAACTATGGTGGCTGATTTTTGCCATTGTCGTCTTTTCGTCTTTTCGTTATTTCGCCCCCGAAAAGACGACAGAACGAAAAGACGACATGACGAAAAGACGACAAATGCAGCGCGAAAAGACGACAGAACGAAATGACGACAGAACGACCGATCGAAAAGAAGCCATTTTAAGGGCGAAAAGACGACAGAACGCCTCGCGAAAAAAAGACACTTCAGCGCGAAAAGACGCCATTTGATATTGTCGTCTTTTCGCGTGGCGTTCTGTCGTCTTTTCGCCCTTGAAATGGCGTCTTTTAGTTATGTCGTTCTGTCGTCTTTTCGCGCTGTATTTGTCGTCTTTTCGTTCTGTCGATCTGTCGCCTTTTCGTTCTGTCGTCTTTTCGCCTTCCGGTTGACATGCACTTTTCGGTCATTGCGGCCGTTTCACGGTGACTACTAAAAGTCGGGGACGATTTTGAATTGTTGGGGAAATGGATAAAAAACGCAGGATGTGTGCATACCTTATGTCCAATCAATAATAAACGGAGGGTGACTATTTCTTGTAAATGTTTTTTATAAACGCAGAATGGTTCATTTACTATGAATATTAAAACATAATAATATAAAAATAATATTTTGACTTTGTAATTTAGTAGTACTTTCCGGGAGTGATACTGATGATCATGCCTGGACCAGTCGTGCTAATTACCATGTTTGGAGTAAACTTTATATTCTTATTAATTAAATTGGTATGTAAAAATGTACGATGGTTTAGCGGACATAACTATGGATTTGTTTATGTAAACATGTAATAATATTACTTTGTATTAATGATTTACTTTCCGGCTCCACTTAATAATAGACACGTTTTTGGCTCATATTCTTCGAACTATTCAAACAAATGGCAAGCAAAATATTGACATTTAAATTTAACACTAACTTCCCGGGACCGTTGTTGAAACCATCAGATCACAATGATTATACCTTATATTTATCAATGTAGGATGCAGCCCTGCCATTTCTCAGGCTTTGCGCCGGTAATTACTGGCTTTTTGATTTGATTACCGGCTTAAAATTGCCGGCTTTTTCGAAAAAAAAAGTCATACATTTTATTAGTCCCCAATTATTAACAAAAATACCAACACGTGTACCCAGTACGCGACTGCGTGTGGTCAGCTGATGGCAACTAATTGGTGTGTACACCACAGATTACCAATCAATTAGTCCAAATCGCCCGCGACGTCTTATGTAATTCGAGTTCTGTCTGTGATAAACAGGATATTGATATTTCACTTGCTTTTTATAGTGTTTTTAAAGTTGACTGTTTTTTTAATGTGGTAGTTTTACATTTTCGGTCACTTGTATATTGCAGTTGAAGTGTTCCTTTAAATCTTGTCATTAAAACACATAGGCATAAACAATAATGGATACATCCTTGTACATACTAATCTGTGAATAAAGTCATTAGGTTTGTGGTTTAACACATTTAAAATGCACAAATACCAGGATTCAACAATTAATTTACAAGAGACTATGAATATCCAGCATATTCATTTTTTATATACACGTATAGAAAACAAGATAATACATGTTAATCAAGATCGCGTAATCGTCAATAAATTAGCACGCTATCGTGCATTGATAATTGGGGAAATACACATAATAAAACAATATTCTATTTCTCTCCCATTAGTTTTTCTACATATATATTAACTTGTATTTGTTCAGCCATTAATATTAATTATAATATTAGTATAAAGCAAATAGTTTTGAAACGTAATTAACTGTTAATAATATATTATATTTATATAATATATTGCGTACGTGCACTATATCAACACGTACGCAGGTGCAAGCTAACACGACAGTGTCCTCCACAGGATTGTTTTCAGGCGCTGACGTAAACGTGTACATGATAGAAATACTGCATACATGATTCTTAGCTGTACGCATTCAAGTCCTACAAGCACGAGAATGTGCTAATTACACGAACATCCGCGATACTTAAACAAACAATCTTGATTAGGTAACATGCACGTACGATATACTAACACGCACGTATGTGATAGATAACACGAAAGTATATGAAAGTAAGTATGAAACTAACCTGTTCCGACGCGATTCTAACCCGTATGTACCTGATACTAACACGTATGTTACTGGTCTTATATTACGGTAGCGTAGCGTACGGCTGTCACAGTCACATAGATACGTGTCAGTATTACTAACGTTCGCGTTAGCTGTCACGTTCGAACGTATATGTGAGCATCATCATCATATAATCTTGATATTTGTTTTAATTTGTATTTCATATAAATCATATTTCATATTTTAATATGAAATAGTTTATATCTATTAAACATATTTTCAGGAGTGTGTGTTTAACATAAACAAGTATGCTACTGAACGACTTAATAGATCAACTTGGCCATTTGATTAACTAGAATACTGTTGATATAGTTTGCAGGTGTATTTACAAGAATTTGCGTATATTCTTTTTCAGAAACCAGAAACCTAAGGAAGAAGAGACAGTTGGATCTTTATACATCTCACACAACGATTCTCCTAAGCATATACCACTGATGAAACACAGTGCATTTGTTAAATTTGATATTTCGACTTGTTTGATGTTCACAGTGCTGTAACTACTGCTACTGCTGCTACTACTGTTACTGCTGCTAATGAAACTACTGCTGCTTCTGCTACTACTACTACTACTACTGCTGCTGTTGCTGCTGCAGCTAATACTACTACTACTACTGCTCTGCTGCATCTTCTACTACTACTACTACTACTACTACTACTACTGCTGCTGCTGTTAATACTACTAATACTGCTGCTGCTGCTACGAATACTACTACTACTACTGCTGCTGCTACTACTGCTACTATTTCTACTACTACAAGTATTATTATTGGTAGTAGTAATGGTATTAGTAGCAGTAGTAGTAGCAGTTCTAAAAGTAGTGGCAGTAGTATCTGTAGAAGCAGGAGCAGTTGTTTTAGGTATAGTACTATTGTCAACGAAAGCCGTAGTAGTAGTAGTAGTAATTGTTTTGGTATTAATAGTAATAGTACTAGCAGTAGCAGCGGGGTAGTAGTAGAAAGAGCATCAGCATTAGTTAACATTAACAGCATTAGTGAACAATAACAGAAGCACAGGTAACTAGTAGTGTCGGCAGTGACTATAGCGGTAGTAGTAGTAGCAGAAACAGCACAGTACAGCACAGTAATATAATTCAGCAATAGCAATAACGGTACAATTAATAGTGGAAGCATAAGAAGCTAGTAATATCACCAGCAGCTGCAATAGTAGTACTTATAGCTTTAACTTGTAGTAGAAGTAGTAGTAGCAGTAGTAAAGTAAATAGTAATAGTAGTAGAAGCAGCAGCAGCAGTAGTGGTAGTAAATAGTAATCATAGTAGTAGTAGTAGTAGTAGTAGTAGCAAAAGCTAGTAGAAGCAGTATAGCAGCTGCAGTATTTGTAGTAGTAGTAGTAGTAGTAGTAGTAGTAATATTGGTAGTAGTAGTAGTTGTAGTAAAAGTAGTAGTAGTAGTAGTAGTAGTAGTAGTAGTGGTAGTAGTGGCGGTAGTAGTAGTAGTAGTAGTAGTAGTAGTAGTAGTAGTAGTAGTAGTAGTAGTAGTAGTAGTGGAAGTAGTAGTAGTAGTAGTAGTAGTAGTAGTAGTGATAGTAGTGGTAGTAATGGTAGTAGTAGTAGTAGTAATAGCAGAAGTAGTAGAATTAGTAGTAGTAGTAGAAATAGTCATAATAGTAGTAGCAGCAGTAGCAGTTGTAGTAGTAGTAGTAGCAGTATTGAAAAAGGACAAGTGGCCGAAATATTGAATAAAAGTAACATTTTGAAGTTATCATATCGTCAACATATAGAACAATTAACTAATGATGGTAGTAGTAGTAGTAGCAGCGGCAGCAGAATTAGCAGCAACGGTAGTTGTAGTAATGTTGTTGTTGTTGTTGGTGGTGGTGAAAGTAGTAGTAGTAGTGGTGGTGGTGGTAGTAGTAGTAGTAGTAGTAGTAGTAGTAGTAGTAGTAGTAGTAGTAGTAGTAGTAGTAGTAGTAATAGTAGTAGTAGTAGTAGTAGTGATGGTGGTGGTAGTGGTGGTAGTGGTAGTAGAAGTAGTAGTAGAAATAGTTAATGTATTAGTACCAGAAGAAGTTTAAGTATCATTATCATCAGCAGCAACACCTGTAGTAGTAGTAGTAGTAGCAGCAGTAGTCATAGTTGTAGCAATAGTCAGAGTAGTAACAAAAACGGTAGTAGTAGAACAAAATCAAACTAAATGCTTAGGTCTGCAACTTTCGAAATTTGATTGTAGGTGGAGGATTAATCCTCCGATTCGTATTTGAAATATATGAATTATGTTCATCTACTGCATATTCAAAATAAATAACTTTATGTTATACTGTTTCCAAAACATGGATATGGAGGCGTGGATTAATCCTCCTTTCTTTGAGCACAGTGGTTTTAGTAATGGTTTAACTCTGCTTCCTATGAAAAAAATCTTAAGTTAATGTTTAACTTTGCATTTGCTTTAATTTTATAGATAAAACTCTTATTAAGCCTCCATTATTGAAGTATGCTTTACTGTTGCGAAATCTGATTTTATATATTTCGATTTGTGTAATTCTTGAAATAGGCATATGTTCAACTTATGCATATACAAAATAAATACAGTGTGTGATAACTTTTATAATACATGAATGTGGGGCCGAGGATTAATCCTCCTTTTTTGTTTCTTTCTTGAAAAGTAATATTTTTGAAATTTGATATTTTAGGTGGAGGATTAATCCCCGGTTTTGTTTTTGAAATTCTTGAGTATTCTCAACACAAATTAGCATGCGAGATCGAAATTAATAACTGCACAATACATGAATTGCATCCTTGCTTCTCTTTGCTTTTGAAAAAAATCTTGAAGAATTTCAACTAATGCATCGAAATCAATACTTGCACAATACATGCAAAAAGGGCGAGGAGATCTCTTTGCTTTCTGGTAAAGTCTTATTTTTTTAAATTTGTTTCATAGACGGAAGATTGAGTGATGTTGTAGCTCTGCTTTGTTGAACAAAATCTTAAAACATGAATGTGGGGGCGAGGATTAATCCTCCTTTCTCTTTGATTTATGGAAAACTAGTATTTTAGAATTTGCTAAAGTTTGCCGTTTTGAAAGTTGATTGTACAGGTGGAGGATTAATCCTCCCTTGATTGCTGTCTATTCTAATGTAATGCTCTAGTTTGCATTTTCGAAATGTTGATGGTATAGGGTCGAGGATTAATCCTCCATTTTTGTTATTGCAAAATGTTAATGTATGCTGTGCTGTTCTTATGTAAATATTTAAGGTATTGGTAAAATAAATATATTTTGATTATTAAATGTTGTTGTACTTTGTTCCTTTCTTGTGTTTATGGGGTTATATTGCGTTTTTAACGGAGGACTTTTTCACCAACAAGAAGTTTGTTATGGAGGATTAATCCTCCTTGTCATCAAAAAGTGGGGTGGGAGACACATTAGAGATTTCTTTGAATTAATCCTCCTTAAAATCGAAAATCTGAACCCCCTCAAATGCACAAAAACGACCTCTAAAAGAGTACTTCATTGGCAAATCCCTTTTTAAAATGTTTTCCATTATCTAAAATAATCGGAGGTGATTGGAATGTCGTTCAGAACTATGATTTTGATTGTATTAAGTACAAACATAATAACAATAAAAAATCCCAATTTAAATATTTGAATGTATGGAAACGCTCGATCTCATTGATAGCTCGAGAGCTGAAAATCCAACATTACGTAGGTAGTCTTGGAGTTGACCACATCTAAAACATCGATTCTATCCTCGGATCTTCAAGATTTCATTATAGGACACGATATTGAAATCAGATATCACTAACCTGTAACTTATCTTTAAGCTTCATAAATCAAGAAAGATGTAAAGGAACTTGGTAATTCAACAGTAGTTTACTTGTATGTATATTTATTTATTTCAGTGACAAATACATATTTTACAAAATATTACAGGCAACATTGAGCAAAATTGGATATACCCAGCCTAACTTGGCTTACTAGTCACCATCTTATAATTGCATTATATAGGTAAAGCAATATTTAATTGATATCTGAAATAAGAAAATGTTCATGCATTATATAGATAAAGCAATATTTAAATTGATATCTGAAATAAGAAAGTATTCATGCATATTTATGATAATATAAGGATCAAGTTGTCATACCCGGAGTTCTGTAAACTCAGCGAGATACATATTTAAATAATATGAAAACAAAAACAATGAAGTAATTTAGAAGTAAAATATAGTATTGTACGAGTGCTTATACAGCTATAGAACCGTTTTATTACCGAGTTTTACCGTTTATCTACCGTTTCAAACCAGTTTGTCGTTCGTTTGTCGTTTAAAACGGAAAACGACCTAAAACGGGTTTGCAAACGCTTAAAGTTTTTCCGTTTCCAAACGCTCTGAAACGGGCGTTTCCAAACGCGCGTAGTGCGCATGCGCATAGTTTTCAAACGCGCGTAGTCCGCATGCGCAGAGTTTGCAAACGCGTTTTTGAGTTTTTACCGTTTTTGCGTTTGACCAATTAAAAAAGGACAGTATAATTCGATAATTCTCTTCTGCGATCGTTGGTTTAAGAGTGATTGATTGATGCAGCAAATGAAACAAACATTTATATTAATTAGAAACAAAAGTTGTTGCTTAATAATTATGTTAATTCCTACGTGCAAATCCCATGCATTCACCCATCATTTATATTCATGCCACCATCGAGTTAATATATGCTTAACTAAATCTGTCAAAAATGACATACAGAGCCCAGACTAGATGCATCGTTTAATTAGCCGGGTTTTGGATATGAACAACTGTTTTATTGACGTCGACAATCATTAATTGTTTAATCCATATCTCGCGTAGAGTGTACAAGTGCACTGCGATGGATGGATGGATGCATGGATGGATGGATGGATGGATGGAGGGAAGGAGTGAAGGACGGAAGGAATGAAGGAGGGAAGGAATGAATGAATGAAGTTTTACGGCACGTCGACACATAAATAGTTCATATTGTGCGCAAAAACTGATGAAAGATGAAGGAAAGAAACAGTTATCAAAATTAATGTAAATGTATAACGATAAAACCATTTACAAGCAAGGGGTGACACGGTAAAAGTAGTAACTATCCATAATTATGCAGGGACAATCCCACTTGAGATCCGAGATTTAAATAGACAAACTGTTAAAAGAGTGGATTATACAAATACAATTTAATTAATGTTGATATTTAAATTTATATTAATTACAAACAATAGTTGAGGCATAATTATAGCTAATTCCTATTCATATGTGCAAACCCCATGCATTCACCCAACATTTATATTCATGCCACCATCGAGTTAACATGTGCTTAACTAAATTCATCGTTTAATTAGCCTGTATTTTCAATATGCAGCATGTATACTCTATCATGTATTAGCAACTGTTTTTGACATCGACAATCACTAATTATTTAATCCATAGCTCGCGTAGTGTGTACACGCGCACTGCGATTGAAGAGACATCAGTAATTCGATATTTTCACAATATACATACCGGAAGAATGAAAAACAAATATTTTATATTAAATAGTGTTGTAAGCAAAATCGCCTGCATTTTCATCCTCATGTAATAGTTATTTGCTATATATATATTACTCAACTGCTGATATAAAATTATCGATTTGCAGAATCACGTGACTTAGACTTATGTATGATAAGTTGTATTAATATATGCATAAATGACGATGTACGTATGTACAAGTTAAATAAAATATATGTTCTTTTCTGTAAAAATAGTTTGAAAGTTCAGGGAATATACTCAGTTTACATAATAAATGAAAACAGCATTAACCATAATGGAAATAAGGGAATACCCGGAAAAGGAAAAACAGAACCAACGAGAAATACGAGATTTAAATAGACAAAATATTAAAAGATTGTATTATACGAATACAATTTAATTAATATTAATATTTAAATTGTTAAACATGGTAAATTTCCATTGTTATATTAATAATAAAAAATTGGAGTCGAGTGTGACACAGAGGAAGATGGGAATAGCTGATATGAAAAGCATTGCAGAATAAATAGATTTCTATATAATTTGAGAGATATAGTACTGAATATGTTCATTTACAATGTGGCCTCGGTGGCTCAGTGGATAATGCATTGTGGTTTGGAGCTAACACCTCTGCCCCGCGTTTATCCGATACATACCATATTCATTCTTCATATTAGCTCCCTCTGTCATTGTCCCAATATAACCACATATGTTGTGTTAGCCACATTATATGTTTACATGAGCTATGATTAATTAAGGAGTATTGAAAATTGAACTATAAGTGAGTGTGTAGAAGTATGTGTAACCTGTCATGTGATTATAATTATGTATTACAAATTATGTATGTAATGATGAGAAACTGTAAAGGTTTAAGTCAATAAAGTATCTATCTATCTATCTATCTATCTATCTATCTATCTATCTATCTATCTATCTATCTATCTATCTATCTATCTATTTATATGTTTACAGAAGTGTCTGAGTCATGCGCTAGAATCCAGTAACGTATTTGTGATCCGTGTGAAATTAAGAAATTATATATAATGTATATATCGGCGTGTTCATGCATTTAACCCGCTATTCACGCTTTATTTCTAATCAGTCTACTTTTTTTTGCAATCGTAACAGGGCATGATACGCGCAATTTAATTTAATGAATATTTGACTATTAAAGGGATAAAGACAATCTGATTTTTTTTAAAACTCGCGGCAATTTATATTAGATATAAGAATAGTAATATGCAAATTGTATTGTATTGCACCAATAATATATTAAAACGTATAGCAAAGTAAGACGAAAAAGAGAATACTTCAAATAGTACCTTTTTAAATGTAACCAGGCTAAAAGTAAACATGATTCTGGTTATATAATTCGAGTAAACATGATTCTGGTTATATAATTCGAGACACCCATTTAAAACACTTCAGGATTGCCATGGGTAGCTTTAAAACGAACACCATATTTGAATGATACACCAGAGGTGCTTATTTTAATAAAATTATTCAAGATTGCTCCGCGTCCCTTTAGAATCATTAGTGCATTCCCTATGCATTCAATATATATGTTTATATCTCTCAGTAACGGCAATATCTGCAGATTTCGAAACATTATGGTTTAGGTTTAAAACACGGCAGTCTTGATTTTCTTTATTTAAATTCGCGGCGTCCAGTCAATTTCTTTCCTATATAAGATCAATTAAATTCGTGCCCTTTGTGACTGCTTCTTGTCGTTCGTGTGTGTTTTAAAGTAATGAATTCTAAGTCCCGTACTATCATACAGTTACTTATAATAATAAAAACGTATTAACTTAACTTTGAAGAACTCGATATCCTGTGAAGTTATATTATTTAACTTTTACCGATTCCATTAAGAAAACAACGCTATCATACTTCATTGCAATGTGGTAAAGTAGTTATATCTGGTTTACTTTTTTTATTCCTAATTATTTCACAGACCTAATAGCTAATTATTAATATGTTGCACACACTATATGCAGAAAGTACAAGAACGGAAGTAAACTAAATTAATAATGTGTTTCACTTTATAGTTTTAAACTATAATAAATTAGTTTCTGAGAATATCAAATACCAGATAGTTTTCGTCTGCTCGTATAGCTATTTTGACCAGTGCACATTGTATTAACAATAAAAATAACATATACTGAAAATAAATCTCAGCCTGTTATAAAGTGCCTCTTTAATTATAAATTAAATCAGTATTCGTCGCAAATCATAGTTGAAAATGTTATGTCGCCTGATAAAATTATATAATACAATAAAGTATGCATAATTAAAATTAAGGATTGTTCCATGCATTAATTAGTTCGTTAATTGTGACTGGCTGATTGAAATAAAAGGGAGTAACTGACTCTATTTCACAGCATGTGATTGGCCAACATATAAGACGCTGAGAACCCCAACTGTGACTGTAATGATAAGTTAAAGATGAACATTGTCCTAAATCAACAAATCCGCTGCTGATATGTTTTTAATTATTAAATATCATTATAGATACGATGTTTATTATGTTATTGATGTATGCTTAGTGAAAATATGTTTTTAAACATAAAAATCGAAAATGCGAACAGGCATTGCTAAAATATCGAAAAAAGGGGGAACATCTTCTTCGTATAACTGAAGTGACGTCATTGGGAACAAAAAAATCCATCAGTACATAGGGGAAAGCACGCAAAAACAGTACAGCGTGTAGGAAAATGTCGGAATTAAACTGTTTTTATCGAAAATCTGACAGTAAGTCACCGGCAACACCGCATATCTTGGTACATATACACTACTCAACTTCTATAATCGGTAACCCAGTTGTTTTTTGTAAATAACAGAAATATTAAAAGCTGGAAATGACCGAAATACATACCAATCTTTTATTAAGTTTATCAACGAAGTAATCTGAAATCATTTTTTTTCCAGGTTACATTGCTGATAAACATAATAAAATATTGGTATGTGTTTCGGTGATTTCCAGTTTATAGTATTCGTGTTATTTCAAAAAACCTGGGTTACCGATTATAAAAGTTGAGTAATGTAAACTTCGGGCGAAATTCAGTATATTCCGAATGCATGGACATGGTCTAATACTTGTTCATTAATACGAGCGTCAGATAATAAGGACTTTACTTTTGCGGAAAAGTAGACATTGAAAAAATATATTTAGTACGTGCATATTTTTCAAATAATTGATAAAAAAAACAAAAAAACAAACAAACATAATAAATGACACAGCATCTAGTTTCTATAGTATCAGGGAGAAAAATATTTATGCCGTACGTGCCCGCCACCTGGTGACCAAAACACTTGAGGAGTGGCACGTATTAAATTTGGATTTGCAGTATGACATGCTCTCCACGTGCCCCCAACTAACAATATACCACACATCCACTAATCACCTATTGCGTAGCCCTATTGAAGTACAGCCTAATTAGGGTACATACGTCGGTATATGACAAAAGCACGTACCATTTAGGGAAACATAGTTTTATGACACATTACCTGTTTATTGCAATTCCGTGAGCGGTGCAATACCGCCGCGGCGAGCCACGTACTGCACAAGACGGATTTATGATACGGATATAGGATGCGTGGAAAACTAGTTTATCGCGCAAAAAGAGATAAACATACTATTATCTAAATATAGCCAAATGTATTATGAGCACTATATTATGTATTATGTACATGTAGAGATCAAAACAACAGACCAATTCTAATTCAACAGCTAACCAATCACGGCGTATATAAAGATCTAAGACTATATCCCTTTCTACAATTTAGCATACGTATACCTGATGAAATGATAAGATACTAGAACAAAAACTGTTATGTTACCTCATTTATTAAGTTGCATGTTTTTTTTAAATGCACGAATTATATCGTCCTTCCGCAACTTAAAGGAAGTACATCAGGCTTTGGAGGCAACACGTGCATTCATAAAATACAAAGCTATGAAATTATTAAATTATATTGTGAAATGGCTCTAAGATATAGATAGATCATTAGGCTTCCTATACTACAGCACAATAATTACTAATTATGAATTACAGCAAGGCTTATTAGACCATGGAGTAATCACCAGATTATAAATAGCCTTCACACGTGATCACCGCGGCGATACTGACACATGACGATCGCTTTGAAAGATGTTGCGATTTTTTTACCGACAAGATTAAAGTAGCTATCCCTGGCACGTAACCTTAGTTAGTCAATACCATATTTATGTCTTTTATTGTATGTGTTCGGTGTAATTTACTTTTGTCGTTTATGGTTCATTTAGTTCATTTTTCTTATTTTAATAGCGAAATAATATATTGAACAATTTTAAAAGAACTACTAATCTTGATGTACTCCCTTTAACCAAGTGAAAATCGATATTCGAGTGTATTGATAAGCGAGTATTCTACACAATTTAAGTGTACCCATTTCACATCAGTAACCAGCGCTATAACAAAATACGGAAATATTAAATGGTGTTTAATGGTTTGTCAACACATGCAATGTTATTTAGAGCCCTCCCAGAAGAAGGGTTTGGGATATATACAAATCCAATAACTTGATTTATTCGGAATAATGAAGATATGCCTATGGTCCCTTAAAGTGCTCGGGAACACTATATATAGGTCCGTGAACGTCCCTATTCGACGGACGAGGCTATGAAAAAGTGTCAAGTACGTATAGTTAACACCAACTTTCATTATATATGAACATTTATAGTTCCAAGCACAATGCCTTACGCTGAACTACCGAGGTAGCGGTCTTATGGCGAATGAGTATAATTAAGCATTATTAGTTGCAAGCACAGTTTAATTACCTGACTCTATTTCGATGCGATTTCATTGAATGCGTTATACATTTAAATAAACGTTTCAAAACAAATTCAATTAAAATAACTTATGAAACAACATGTTATGATACAGATAGACGGAGAGCGCTTATATATGTGTGTGCGTGCGTGTGTGTGTTGGATGGTGTGGAGTGGAAGTGGGGTTTGTGGGGAAATGAGGTGGGGTACGACGTGGCGTGGTAGGTCGGGGAAGGCTTTCTATCCGTTTCGTTTCAAAAGAACTTTCACATGGTCTAATATTATTTATTTTTCATTACTTTTTCACCACTTACTACACGTTTGTTAAACAGCCTGGTTGAATTTTTGCGTCTTCATGACTGGTCGATAACAATAATTGTATATGTTTGACACTAATCAAGTTGATATATTTATTAAAGTAACATACATGTGACATGCTTGTTTTCTTTCATAACTTTAATGAAAAGTGTGGTCTAATTAGAGATAAATAATTCCGTTCATAATATAACAAAAAGCCGTAAAAATTAGTTCACAGTATTCACCATAATACATTTTATGTAAATAACGAATACATACTAAATATGGCGACTAAAGTTCCCGTATCGTCAGTTGGCATTTCGGCTAATTGGTTTGTTGTATAGCAATTAATTAGTACACTTTCCATTATACATATACACTTGGTACGTCAAATCAGTGATCATCAAAATGAAAACATGAAAGACTGACAACGATCCTTGATTATAAATATCATTTCTAGAGAAAAGTGTGGTCTTAGTTTATCATTCATTTGCGCAGGTTATATTTAATAACGGGAGCGCAGACCTTCATTAAATTAATCATAACATTTGAAGTTATTGATAAGTTATAATATTTGTTGTTTCTTATACGTTTATTTTTTATATTTTTTGGTTTTAATTTAAAACAATACATATACGTTTATACATACATATATGTTAGGCTTCTCTTAGATACATGTTAATATCCTTTAGTAGCTATATGTTTGCATGATTTTTCCTCTTTGTTCGTGTGATTATTTTTTATGTGTTTATTTGGAATTCTCCGCATGAGGCGGAATATATTTATCAAATAGTTATCTGAATTCAAAATCCAATTTTTGAAGTTTGTAAATTATTAAAAGACAGCATTATAAATGTGAAGCTACAAAACGTTGTTGTTATAAATGTAATAACACTTTATAACATAATACTTTATTACATGCAATTAGTAAAAAATAAACAGTATTTGACACTTTGAAAGATACGTGTACTTTGCACAGCTGTATGTTGAATCCGCCGAATGACATTTTCATAATATGTTGATTCGTTAAATTGTTTTGTGTATTTGTGTTTATCATACGTTTAAAGTTAATTTGTTATACTTAGTTTGTATCGCTATACCCATGCTGTGTAAGCACAATAAAAGCCGTATATATAAACAGGGCTCTCTATGACGTCCCAGCTATAAAGTATGTTTGACTCTTTAAGAACATTACGTTTGATTTGCACTAAATGTATTATAAGAACCGAATCGTGATCAATATAATCATGTATAATTGTTTAACACCTTATATTTAATACGAAAAGTCAACTCCGCCGTTCAGCGTGTCAGTTATTATGATTAAACAACACCTAGTCCACACACACGCAGTAAGCGTGTCATTCATTTCATGCGCGGCGGCTGTTTATTCAATCCACTTAGTGTTAATCACATAACGCAAATAAATATACATGTATCATATAGCTATGCAACTCATTCTTTATACAACACCATGTATAGCTTAACAAAGTATCGCCATTAATATAAAATAGTATTCGTCTGCTACGAAATAATTATATAGATTTATTTAGCGCAACGGAATGTTTTAGTGGTTAAATGATCTGCATTCTCATTGGTCAAACGGAAAAACGCAGAAACCCGTTTTTTACCGTTTGCTCAGTCACCGTTTACAGTTTAGGCGTTTCGAGTTCTGATTGGTCAAACTAAATATCAGCAACCAGATTGGCTAAACTTACAAACGCAAAAAATCCAAATGAGACAAACCCGTTTTCAGTCGAAAAAAACGTTGGAAACGTTTTTCTTCAATTTTCATTGGTTGATCTGCAGAAACCCAGTTAAACGCGTTTGTTTTGTGCCGCGTTTTGAGTTCGTTTTGCTATCGTTTCAAACTAGTTTGTGCTCGGTAATAAAACGGTTCTATAGCTGTATGTCACCTATGAATAATGTGATTGATACTCATGAATTATTTCTATTTCTTAAAGAATTTTGGATAACGTGTCTTTAACTTAGTTTGTCTACCACATACTTTAAATAAACAATGGCATAGATACCCGTTGTTGAGTGAAGACAAGTTATAAAACAATAAATGAAAACACTTCACCGACAGTCAAACTACAAGACACGCAGTCCGAGTAAATGACAACAATTTACTGACGGACCGTATTACCAATGTGCTTGCATTCTTCACCAAAAAACTTTCTAAGTAAAATGGCCAATATGCCTTTTATCATAGTCATTAATACGTACATAAGTGTACACACATGACATATAAGTTTATAACCATGACATATACATTTACATTTGATAATATAGTCACGTTTTGTTGATTTCATAGATAACTTATAGGCCCGTAACACCAGGTTTATTAATCATTTGATTATAAATAGTATGTAACTATATATGTGTTTACACATGTAAATATAATAAATAAGTCACTATCTTACAACTTATCACGCGCAGTCAATCACTTGCTTAAATAGTGATTATAATCTATGCATAGTTTTTTGTTTTTATTCTGAACCGTTTTTACAATAATATCCTACAAGCGACAAGATGCTCTCACCGTCAAATACGTTACAAGCGACAAGATGCTCTCACCGACCAGTATGTTACAAGTGACAAGATACTCTCACCGTCCATAACTCTACAAGCGACAAGATGCTCTCACCGACCAGTATGTTACAAGCGAAAAGATACTCTCACCGTCCATAACTCTACAAGTGACAAGATGCTCTCACCGACCAGTATGTTACAAGCGAAAAGATGCTCTCACCGTCCATTACTCTACAAGCGACAAGACGCTCTCACCATCCAGTACATTACAAGCGACAAGATACTCTCACCGTCCAGTACTCTACAAGCGAGAAGATACTCTCACTGTCCAGTACGTTACAAGCAACAAGATGCTCTCACCGTCCAGTACGTTACCAGTGACAAGATGCTCTCACCGTCCAGTACGTTACAAGCGACAAGATACTCTCACCGTCCATTACGGTACAAGCGGCAAGATACTCTCACCGTCCAGTACTCTACACATGACAAGATACTCTCACCGTCCAGTACGGTACAAGCGGCAAGATACTCTGACCGTCCAGTATGTTACAAGCGACAAGATGCTCTCATCGTCCAGTACATTACAATTGACAAGATGCTCTCACTGTCCAGTGCTTTACAAATAAGAATATGATCTCGCCGTTCAGCAATCTATGAGCTAAATGTTGCTCCCGTTGTCTTGTATTATACCCGATCTGGCCGCAAAACGAGAGGACGATTACGGCGTGCAGTACTCTATAAAGAATGTGCTGTGCGTCGATAAACGTCACTAACGAATTTTAAATAATAAACATGTTTCTCTTAACTAGTGTAAACAAATTAATATATAGATACAATATCATAACATATTTTCCTTTATCTCATTCAACTTGACCCGGAAATGCTACTAATTTATTCTGTGTCGCTGTTTTTCCTTTGGGTTATATGACACTCCTTGTACGAATGAAAAGTGTATGAAAGGAGAAATTTGAAAATCGCAGAACACGATCAATATAAAACATATACAGTCTCGGTGTGATTGTATGAACGGTATTAAAAAAATGCTAGCTGTCGTCGTTCACTCCGTCTAGGCCCTTGTTGAGCAGAACTCAATATTTAAAATGTCAATAGTACGAAGATTTGAGCCATTCCGAAGATGGTATGCATATGACGGTGAACATCGAACCTTCAATGGGGTATTTTCATACCATTCCATGACCATCCGCGTATGGTCCCAGTTTCTAAAAAAATGTTTTGCCCTAAACGAGAAAAAAAATCGTTTTATTAATACAAATGGGGAGAGTCACTTAGGATTACATCACTCGTTGTTCCCGCTGAGCATCTCATTTCATAAATACACCAATGTGGCCGATTTGGAGGAAGCTATGCGCCAATATTGCTATTAAAATGTGTAATTATATAGAGAATAATAAATGGGTATTTTCATATCAAACTCTATATCTGGTCTGAGACACCATAGCAACCCGAGAGCTTTAGCTCGAGTGGTGATATGGGTCGAGGGCCTGATATAAGTAGTGATATGAAAATAAACGTTATTTATTCTATTTATAATATACTAATGACTTTGTTGAACTGTCAACTTCAGCTAACTTACTACGCTGTTTTCCAGGGAGAAAACAATAATTGTTAATATATGTAATCCCATTCTGATGCGTTCACCCATGTCGCGTAAGTGTACACGACATTTGTTTTTTTTCCGAAATTTGATTTAAAGCGAATGCCATTGAATTTGAAAGTGTCTATTTCAGTAAATGAAAGATCAAAAGTGGTTATTTCATCGACGGATGCTTCTATATCATTGAATTTTCTCTCTTTATGGTCCATGTATTATTACTTTTTTTTTTTTTTTTACTTCTATCTATCATCCCTTTCATGTCATCTTCTTGGCATTACTAGTAAAGTCATTTCCGTAGACTTAGATCATGGCGGGGATTTCTTTATTTACACTGTCCTGTGTTAATGGGATGACAGTAGGGTAAGTGTGAGGTTTGGTGCACCCTAGAACCGGTTTAAACCCTCAGTGGCCTTTGTTGCCACTGACCGTTCCAAGGCGGTAGCCCTATTGTCAACCCTTTTGTGTTTGTGATGTCGTTTGAATTTTTTATTACTTTTGCTTTCTCGTTTGTCTGTTTGCGTGTTTGTTTTTGTGTTTTATGGTTGACTATCGTCCTTGAATGCTGCTTTCCCTGTCCGATATGTTCATCTTTCTTTATGGTCAAAGATGACAGTTCAACGTACACATGTATAGCCAATAATCTGGCGCGAAAACAGGATGGAATGCAGACGACAAACCATACACGTGAAAAACCGTATTCAATCGTAACTAATCGGTAATTTTCGTATCACTCCGCTGAAAGCATCATAATGAGCATTCGGTTATTTCCGTGATATGACATTGTTGACCCTTTATTTCACGCGTGTGGTAAAGCTTTATTGCCCGGCAACTAAATCCTGATTGATATGACTAGCTAGGCCTATGTCGTATCGTATAGTCAAATAGGGAAGTATGTGACAAAAGGCAATATATACAAACAGTAGATTATACACGTACACACGTATTATCTCCCTTATATATAATTTCTCCATTTACAGTTTGTGATCTGCAGCCCACAGCGAATCACAACGGCGTTAGTTAACGGTAAATGATCTGCTAATAATTTGTTATTCAGAGCCTTAGTAAAAGTGTGTCAGTTTTAAAGGTACTTGTACATCTCCGTCAGCAAGGAAAGTCTTCTTTCAGGAGCCCCACTTTTAGTAAATAGTGTCGCTATATAACTCTTTACATACTTTCTGGAATTAACTTGTGCTTAGTTACCCTACCACACGATTCTTAGCATGGCGGGAGTTAAACAGTAGTAGTTCGACCCAGGAAATACGAGATGGTCTGCCCCTACTACAAAAGTTCGACCCTTATATATTACCTAAAATGTGTTAAAAACGACTTAAAACGCCACTCAAACAAAGAAAAGCTTATCCTGACAAGCGTCTGAATCCGCGTGCAGGTCTTTTGTTGTATTTATGGATGATGTAAACTACTTAGATACTACATCGACATCCCTTACACTCGTAATTGTCATTACTTATTATTTAAACGTGGATGTAAAAAACGCATCCAAGGCGGTAGCCCTATTGTCTACCGTTTTGTGTTTGTGATGTTTACTTTTATTATTACTTTTGCCTTATTGTTTGTCTGTTTGCATGTTTGTTTTTGTGTTCTGTGGTTGTCTGTCCTCCTTGAATGCTACTTTCCCTGTCCGATCTTTTTATATTTCTTTACAGTCTCCAATTTAGATTTATTTCCTATGTATGTTTTAGTTTCAGAAATAAGCAACTTATCCTAGCAACCCTGAATGATTTTTCATAAATGCATTAATCCTAGTTTATTGAAAAGTGCTAGCTTAGGCTGTTCCAAATCAGTTTGAATTTTTAAAATATCTCTATTAATAAAAAATTTATGAAGATTTAAAGTTCGATAAAATTTGTCATTTTGCTAGAATTCTTTTCCTTTATAAATTGAAGTAAATAGTTCGCAAACGCGGAACCGAGAAAACTGAAATTTGCCTTTAATTCTTCATAACTTTTTTTAAAACTAGAGATATTTTCATAAAACTTGGTAGTCTTATGGCATTTTTCCTGCTGATTTCATTTCTGGTATTACTTGGGAGCCGGGCAACAAGGAGCACGACCACTCTCAAATAAATGAGTACAGCGGGGGAATTGGGTGGCGAGACGCAGAACTCCTCTGGAGCCGGCACCTGCAACACCCGGCAGACCTCCCTAATGGCCTCAGCTTTGCGGTCCGTTACCTGGCGACCCTCAAGCCCTCGAAAAAGGCCCGCGGCCTCCACATATTCCATGAGGCTTTCCAGAGTGGCTGTCTCAAGGAGAAGGTCAGCCACGAACAGGAGGGCCGCCAAGCGACGCCTGGCTACACCAGCATCTTCCCTCTCCTCTTCGAACACCTTTGGGAGGTGCCGCAGCAAGGCGTGCAGCTTCTCATATGCAAGCGGCCCCGGGCATCCGAATGGGCACCGCTGCGATTCTGACCTCCTGAGCTGCCTGCGCTCAATCTTCCGCAGCTCCGTGTTTGACTAATCAACACCCGCTAAACTCGGGGCGGACACAGAGGTAGCGCCTGCCACCTCTGCATCACCCTGCGGGGTCCTGACTACAGGGGTGTGGGACCCAGAAGAGAGCCTCGCTAGGGCCCCACGGTTCTGCATCCCCAACCCCGTACCGGAGTCACAAGCCTCTACCCGCTTACTCACTTTGGTTTCCTCTTGGGTCAACCTGACCCTGAGGTCACCTAGGCTGCTGTGGTCCCCTTCCGACCCCAGCTCGCTCCGGAACGAGAAACCCTCCACGGTCATACTCCGGCCCAATGCAGGTCGGCACATCTGCTGGAACGTGTACTGTGTCTCCAGTGGGTGGCGCATCCGAGGAGGATCGGGCATCACATTCGCAGCGATACTACTAGAGGACCGGGCCGGTCCAGTTCCCCCATGGGGACCCGGCGCCCGGGCCCCCGGATGTTCCAGTGGTCCTTTCCTGTCTTTCCCTTCTGCTCTTGAGGACGGTGTCCGGACTTCAGACGGCTCCCGCCCACCAGCACCCGACCTCAAATCACATTCGTCCGGACCCCTCAGCCTCCAGTCATACTCCTCCGGTCTCCTCAGCCTCCGGTCATATTCCTCCGGCGTCTTCAGCCTCTGATCCCCACTCGGCCTGGAGTGCGAGCGCTGATTTCCCCCCTCTGAACCGGCTGGCATCAACACCAACGTTAGTTGGCCGGCCGGAGAGTAGCATCGCTCTACCCGGCTGGGCAGGCTACCTTCATTGGCCGGAGTACTCCCGGACGTCCTCCTCTGCCTCCTTCCTCTTTTCCTTTGGCGAGCTCTTGGCTTCCTAACTCCTCGCCTTCTCCGGGCCTGTCCTTTAGGCGGGCTAGACCCTGTGTCTACGCCCTCAACTAGGGGCGCCTCAGCAAAGTCTCTCTCCCAGACTTCCCGCTCGCCACCGGATGCCGGGTCGCCCCCGCACCAGCCTCATCGACGGATAGCTGGGCCAGGTCTCCTAAACCAGCTATCTCAGGGATGGTGGTGTCAGGGTCCAACGCCAACAGCGCGGCCTCGTCTCCTTCCTCTCCCGACGACAAATAGCCTTCCATGAGCAATTCTAGGCTTTCGGGGACCTCCTTCGCCCCGCGAGGCCCCCCCTAGACTGGGTTCCTCGTCCACTGCCCGAAAGGGGCCAGACTCCTGCGACAGGACAGAGTCCCGGCTGGGTTCTGAGCCGCCCACAATACTTTGCTCTCCAGGCGGAGTTCTACTCCGCCTCATAGCAGCGTCACTAACTACCCGGGGAAAAGACGGGTCCTGCAACAGGCGCATGTCCCGGCTGGGCCCTGAACTTTCCCCCTTCTTCCTGCGTTGACCCCCGCCCACTGGGGCGATATGAACCCGGATCCAACTAGTTTCTGCGACTTGTAGTTGATCCGCCTCTCGCTCCACAGTCAACAGCCAACGGGAGTTACCCGCTTGGCGGGCCAACCGTACCTGCCCCAACAGGGCTTCCTCCTGCTCTATCCTGGTAAAGCGAGCCGCGAGCATCAGCCTCCCAACCATTCCGGATGCTGGCAACAACCTCTCCTCCCGGGTCCATCGCCGCACTTGTGCCAGGAAGTCATCGAACCTTCCCGGATCACCTTTGGGCAATCTGAAACGACACACTACACTTATGTGCCGGCACGCCCCGTTTGCAACGCTCACACTTGAAACGGTCAATGCTTAATGACCCATGATACCATTCATCACATGTATCACAATGGATCATGAGTCTCCCTTGCCACGGCTGGCGGCACGAGCAATACAGCTGGCCATCATCAGCCCTCTGAATCTCACCCTCATCCGGGTTAGCCAACCACTGGGTTAACCAACCGGTCGCGACAAGGTTTGAGACGATCATGATTAGCCACAAATATCGCATTTTCAGTTTAACCCGATAGAGGTACGCGGAGATCTTTCTTACAATCACCGCCGGGCCCTTCCAAGGTGGGCTTAATTTCTTACATTTTCCCTTTAGCGTCGCGGTGTCGAAGAGATACACCGCGTCGCCCTTGTCATAAGGACGTTCTAAAATACGGACGTCATAATTTCGCTTCATCCTCTTTGAAGAGGTTTTGAGCTTGGCCCGGGCGGTAGTGTGCGCTTTCTGGAGCTCAGCAGCCAGCTCCGCTACATACCCCTCGGTGTCCGTGGGCTGCTTTCCTGCTTGCGGTAACATCAAGTGCGCCGGAGTGTTCACTTCTCTACCCAGCATAAGCTTGTTAGGAGTAAACCCCGTGCTCCGGTTCACAGATGCCCGCGACGCCCCCGCTAAATGCTGCAGGTGCAGATCCCACTGATTCATGGACTTTCAAATGAAACAACGCACCGCGTCAATCAGGGTACGGTTATACCGTTCCACTTGCCCGTTAGCTGATGGCCTATATGGTGTGGTCCTTGCCTTATGGATCTGCAGAACCTCACACATGGCAGTGAACAGTTTAGACTCAAAGTTACGACCCTGATCAGAAAACAGCTGGAAAGGGTAACCGAACCTAGAGAAGAACCCGTTCACTGCAGCACGTGCGGTGACTTCTGCAGTCTGCGAAGGCAGGGGGATGCACTCCACCCATTTGGTGAATTGAATCACCATCATCAGAAGGTTCTCATTCCTCCGGGGTGTTTTTGGTAATGGTCCCATAAAATCAGTATGGACCCGCTCCATAGTGGCTCAAGCCTGATATTCCCTAAGAGCACACCGACCGTACCAGTCTAGCTTCTTATTCTGGCTGCACACATTACATGACGTCACATACTTAAACACGTCTTCCACCAGACCATACCAACATAATTTTTCTTTCAGTTTGGCCTTGGTTCTAGCCACCCTCTGGTGGCCCGCCGATGGAATATCGTGATTCCACTCTCTTGCCTGCTCTTTCAACTCAGAGGGCATCACCAGATCCTTAGCGTCTGTGGCCTTCCTCTGCTTGAAGAGCACCCCATCGATCAGGACGAACAGTTCCTTATTTAACCAATAGGATTTGGCCGATGGGATCGCCCGGAAGAGTACCTCCTCCGACGGCTCTTCAGCGGCCTTTACCCAGGCTAATATTATTTCCAAACTCGGGTCTCTGGCTTGAGACTCGTGCACGTCCTGAAGTGGGAATCCCCAACACGCCGGCTGCTCAACTGTGCCCACTATTACCTCCCGGACGACACTGCAAGTCCGGATAATAAGATCATCGCCCTCCTTGGTCACTTCTAGGCGCGAGACCTCATGACCTACCTCTGTCCCCATAGGAAGTCCGCGAATCATCCTTCATCTGCTCGAAACCCCATTCAATGGGTCCGCCTGTTTCCCGGGTCTTCTGCACCAGACCCTGCCTCCAGGTCGCGACCCTCATTCTCTGGTTCACCCCGAACCACACCTTCCGGTTCTCCTACCGGCCTTTTTGGACCTCTCGACCCTCCAAACTTGACTCCCAGCTCATGTTTACAGCTGCTCTGGTTAAGAGCCTCACTCCCCTGCACCTCTTGCGGATCCCGCGGAGTGATCAATTCCGCATCCCAGGAACCTCCTCGCTGACGTCCCGTCGCCGCACAGTAGTTGACATTCCCACCTTGGTAGTCGCCCGCGACCCCTTGGTGCACCCCTGCTTCTCCCTGCGCTCCAGACGCCGCCAACGAAACCGCTTCATCCACATCTCGGATGAAACACTCCCAGTTCTTAACCGCCCTGGCACAGTACTCACAACCCCCTAATGGCAGTTCCCCTAGTTCAACTCCGGCCATAAATGCGTTGCAATATCCCGGTACCGTTTGTAACCGAGACAATGCATACGCATTTCCGTGTTTCTTGCCAGCCCGGTGCTTCAGGATCATGTTGTACTAAGACAACTCTTCCATCCATCGCGCCAACTGCCCCTGGGGTTCCTTAAACCTTAACAACCAAGTCAAGCTAGAGTGGTCCGTCCTAACCACAAAAGGCCGTCCCAACAGGTAATACCGATACTGCCTGGTGAACCTAACCACCGCCAACAACTTTCGCGTAGTGCAATAACGCCGCTGTTCACCTGTTAACGCATAACTCCCATATGCGATAACCTTCTCCTCACCATTGTGGACTTGGAGAAGCTCCGCCCCTATAGCTATATCTGAGGCATCTGTATCAAGGATGTAATCATCCGTCTGAATGGGTAGGGCCAGCACCGGCGGAGCTGTGAAAATCTTTCTCAGGGCAGCAAACGCCGCTTGCTGCTCCACTTCCCATTTAAACTCATACTTCCCCACCACACTGTAAAGTGGATCGGCCAACTTGGAGAAGTCCTTGACAAACAACCGGTGGTAGTTGGCCAAACCCATGAAGCGCTCAACATCTTTAGAGCATGTGGGGGTAGGCCACTCTCGTACCACCTTTATGTCCTTGTCCGCCTTGGCTAGACTGTTACTGCCTACTATTCTTCCCAGAAACTCCACCTCCCTCTGGAAGAATACACATTTCTTAGGCTTCAACTTTAAGCCATACTGTCTACACCTAGCCAAGGCTTCTGTCACATTCCCCAAGTGGTCGTCGAAACCACTACCCAATACCAGGATGTCGTCCAGGAAGGCCAACACGATTTTCCAATTCAGACCTCTGAGCACCAGGTTCATGACACGTGCGAACGTGGCTGGGGCGTTACATAAACCGAAGCCCATTTTCAAGTGCTCCAAGAGGCCGTACTTGGTTATGAAAGCCGTTTTTTTCCTGTCTTCCTCTTTCAGTTTAATCTGCCAATAAGCAGAGTTGGCGTCAAGCTTTGAAAACCAAACGCTTCCCGCCAACGTATCCAGGCAATCCTCCACCAGTGGGAGGGGAAACACATCCTTGATGGTCACGTTGTTGAGTGCACGGTAATCGATGCACCAACGCACGGTACCATCACGTTTGCGTATGAGCACGGGTGCAGAAGCCCAATCAGAATTGGACTCTTGTATCACTCCGGCATCTAGCATTTTCTTAAGATGTGCCTCCTCCTCCCCTGCGAAGCAAGCTGGTGTCCTGCGCATTCGCTGCTTTATTGGCCGAGCATCGCCTGTGTCGATGCTATGTTCAATGTCAACGAATTGACCAAGATCGAACTCATTCTGGGGAAACGCATCCTGGTATTCTATCAGCACCTTAACTAATTGCTTGCTTTGGTCCGCTGATAAATACGCCTGAGAGTCCTCAAAGTCCTGTTTGAGATGGTCTGGCACTTCCACCTCATCAGCCTCGAGGCCCTCTCCATGGGGCTGTACCGTTCTCACTTCCGGTACTCTCTCCTCTTCCCTAATATCCTCACAAGTGTTGCCTACAGGATAGGCCGTGCCGACCTGTTGCCCTTTCTTGAACACACAGTAGCTATCTGTGGGGTTCAAAATACATACTATGGGTTGTGACCCGCCGGCCCTCACTACCCTAGGGATCAATGTCTTTGGTCCCCGGGTTCCCTTAACCACATAGTCCGGCATTTCTGCGCTTATACTGGATTTCAGTCTCATAGCTGAATTTGGGGGAATAACCTGTCGCTTAGCGACCGTCACTCTAGCCACCTTTGGCTCCCCTTTACCATCCCCAATATTCAGCCCGAGAACCTGCCCATCGAATGTCAACGTACCTTACCCATATTAAGGACCGCAGCCCCCAGGTGAAATAACATGTCGAAGCCCAGCAACATATCTCCCGCGATAGGAGCTACATACACTGTTTGTTGGTAGCTCTTCTTGCCAATTTTCAAGGTTACCGGACTAAAGATAAACCCGTGCATTGACATTTCCCGGCCCGCTGTTAGTAGTTTAACAACTTTAATTTTGGAGGGAGGCACCTTCATAGACTTATAAAATCTATCCGATATAATGGTCACCTCCGCCGCCGTGTCCACCAGCGCTTCTACTTTACGTCCGTCCACGTGGACCTGAATACTAAACTGGGAATTGGAACCCAATTGGCACACCTTCACCTCCTCCTCCGCATCCGCACCCTGGCAACCTACTTCCGGCTCCACTGGTCTGCTGGTCTATCAGCCCTGCGGCTATGTATTTGTTGTGCCAGTACAGCTGCCTTCACTTCCGGCGTTACGGGTGGTGGATTAGTGTGGCAACCTGCCTCCCGCTCCTTTACTTCCGGCGCTACCGGTGGTGGAGCAGTGTGGCAACTTGCCTCCCGCCCCCCCCCCCCCACATGATCATAATTCAGTGGTCGTGCCCTAATAGGCTTGGCCCCTCGACTAGTTAGTGCCTTCCCCATCTGGCCTCGTTGTCCTGGGATCGAGGATCGGCCCTCAGCCTCGATCCTATCCCGTTTAAAGATCCTCTCCCCATGGCACGCTCGTCACCACGCCCTTTCCGTGGGCACTCCCGTCTGAAGTGCCCAACCTCACCACACGCAAAACATGCACCTCCCTTTAGTGGTTTCTGATTGGGTGGTGGGTCTCCAGGCTGCTTCTGGGTTGAGGTCCATTGTCCCTTGTCTGCCTGCTGGCCCCCACTAAGCGAGTCGAACTTCATTGAGTTTCGAACTTTTGTTCTAATTTATTGAGAACGTCCTCTACCCTACTGGCCTCCCGGGGTGCTTCCTCTTGAACCGCCGAAATCACTATTGGGGCCTCCCTCTCATCATCCCGTCCCCTCCTGGGATCTTTACAAGGCTTCCCATACACCGCCTGAGTCATGTGTTGGTGCCATCGTACCCTGTCTATGGCGTTTTCAATGCGGTCCGGCTGATCGAGCCCGACCTTATGGCCAGCATCACGGTCTGTCAGTCCCTGACAGAACCGTACCACCGCCTGTTGAGTCGAGTAAGTAATTGGCAGATCAATAAATGCCTTGTTTGCCAATGTCAACACCCGATCAGCCCAGTCTCCCAATGACTCCCCCTGGGCCTGCACGGCCTGGTGGAACCTCGCTTCAGTTGTAGCCGTGAGCTCCTTGCCACCAAACCGACAATCCAACTGAGCTAGCATTAGTCGGTATGACATAAGTGACCCAGGATACCGTTCTTTCATGATCGCACAATACTCAGCTGCTTTACACGTCAGGGACCAGCATAGGCACTCCAAGCATTGGGATTTGGACCATCCCTTCCTGATAGCATAACTGGTGAAGCGCTGCTTAAAAACAAGCCACTGAGTTTTCCCATCATACAAGAGGGCCTTGGGTAGGGACTTGACCGGGTCCCATTCCCTAGATCCGCCATGTTTATGAGCAGCCGGAAATCCCACCTTGTATACACGGTGCTTCCGGTTTACCCCGGACAAGCTAGCATCCGAATCTGAATCGTTCAGCGATGGGGATCGACGTTTCTTACCACTTCGCAACGGGGAACAACCTGTTCTACCCCTTGGCGATGGGGAGCGCCGCTTTTTACCACTTCGCGATGGTGAACAACCTGTTCTACCCCTCGGCGATGGGGAGCGTCGCTTTTTGCCCCTCTGGCTTAATATTGGCTTTCTGGGACTCAAACTCGCCACCTTAAATCCATAAACTTGCGATTTACGGCCCTTTTTGCTTCTATGTCTCTCGTCTGCAGAGCTCCCATCATCACCGTCATCACTTGATGATGACGAAGACGATGTAGAGGCATAACGCACATGTTTGAGCTTGGTAGAGGATTTTGGGATTACCCCCGCACTTTGTGACACACCCTCAGTGGTGGGGGCCTCAGCGGTTGCTACTGGACTTGACTGAACCGGTGCCACAACCTTCCCCGCATTGGTGGTTGGTTGGGCCGGCTGTACCTCTTCCACCTTCACCCCCACGAGGCCACCTTTCACTTTGAGAATGTACCTCATCAGCTCCAATTCCGCTCTAGTGGGATCTGGTGAACCCATATGCACAGGAGCCATGGCCCCTAACATGCGGGGCTTGATGTCTCCTTGTGCAGCCAGGGAGAGAATCCCCCTAGTCGGATACTGGTACGGAGGAAGTGCAGGCTGCTCCCATGATCCAGTGTCACGTGGACGCGGTGTATCGGGGTGATCTCCCAGGCTTGCTTGCCTGTGAAGACTGCCGGTATCCACATCCCGATACACCGTGTCAGCGTCTTCCTGTACATCCAAGTCCTCTTCTTGCACTACTGCCCGCTCTGGAAAAGCCTTTTGACCCCAGCCCAGGCCCGGGTGCAGCTCCGTCTCCTGGGGCTCCCACGGCCTAAGCGCGAAATCCAGGGCGCCCCAGTCTACCATCTCCATGTGGAGCCTGGTCAATAGCTGCCACACTGTTGGCGTCAAGTTACCCTGTGCCTCTCTCACCGCAACAATGGCGCACGCCAACCGGGACCCTATTCCCCGCATCTGAGTTAATTCATCCGCCGATGCAAAGTTATCTCTAATCCAGACCATGTCTTCTTCTCCACTGGTCACCATTATAAATTAATTAAACAACACAGCGATATAAAAAATGAAAATGAAATACAAACAATTATTTTTTTATAATAATCATTACTGAGCAAGGAAACCTTCCTTATAAAACCCCCAGACAGGCGCCTCATCAGGAAATCAGAGTGTTATACACTCAGGGCTTCCGATGCATAAACCGGAACAAGCTACATCAAAACATCCGGTTTGGATGCTTGCGCATGTGCACTGTCTGCATTCTGTGCACTCACAAAAACCTCTTTTTTCCCCTTTTTCCCCGAGAACAGACACCAATGCAAGGCAGGAACACGTATTTACATGCTAACTGACCTTAAGTCCTTATTTATGTTTATTTCGTTTCAGAAGCAAAATAGCGACATATCCTTGTTAATCTGCAAACAAGGCAGGGTACATATGGACGAGACGTAAGGTCTATGCAGAAGTGGACTGGAGCGATACCATTGGGGTGTACATTGTTGGGCATCATCAGATCTAAACAATCATAAGGAGACGCATTCTAGAGAAAATCCGTCTAAGAATACGGAATACGACAAATATTCACACAATTACAAGATGCCATTTAAGTGTCAATTGTGTGATAAGCAATTCGACGTTTAAGTGTACGATGTGTGACAAACGTTTCACACGCTTGGCATATCTAAACATTCACCTAAAGATCCACAGTGGAGAGAGGCCGTTTAAGTGTCAGGTATGTCAGAAGACATTCACAACATCGTCACATCTAAAACGTCATACGCCGACACATGGAGAGAAATCGTTTAAGTGTCAGATATGTGATAAACGTTTCACACGCTTGGCAGATCTAAACATCCACCAGAAGATCCACATAGGAGAGAGGCCGTTTAAGTGTCTGGCATGTTATATGACATTCTTAACTTCCTCAGCTCTCTATAGGCATAAACGAACACATTCGGGAGAGAAGCCGTTCAAGTGTCAGGTGTGTGATAAAATATTCGCGCGATCTTATCATTTAAAAACACATAGGCTCACACATACTGGAGAGAAGCCGTTTAAGTGTCAGGTATGTCAGAAGACATTCCCAACATCGTCACAACTAAAAGGTCATACGCTGACACATGGAGAGAAATCGTTGAAGTGTCAGATGTGTCATAAACTCTTCACACGCTTGGAATATCTAAACAAACATATAAAGATCCACAGTGGAGAGAGGCCGTTTAAGTGTCAGGTATGTTATGAGACATTCATAACTTCATCAACTCTAAAAAGTCATAGAAGTACACATTCGGGAGAGAAGCCGTTTAAATGTCAAGTGTGTGATAAAGGTTTCTCATATTCAAACAGTGTAAACAAACATATGCTAACGCATTCTGGAGAGAAACCGTTTCAGTGTACGGAATGCGATAAAAGATTCAATCATTCATCACATTTAAACAAACATAGGCGGACACATACTGGAGAGAAACCGTTTCAGTGTACGGAGTGCGATAAAAGATTCACAGATTCATCAAATTTAAACACTCATAGGCGGACACATACTGGAGAGAAACCCTTTTAGTGTACGGAATGCGATGAAAGATTCACACGTTTATCAAATTTAAACACACATAGGCGGACACATACTGGAGAGAAACCGTTTCAGTGTACGGAGTGCGATAAAAGATTCACAGATTCATCAAATTTAAACACTCATAGGCGGACACATACTGGAGAGAAACCGTTTCAGTGTACGGAATGCGATAAAAGATTCACAAATTCATCACATTTAAACACACATAGGCGGACACATACTGGAGAGAAACCGTTTCAGTGTACGGATTGCGATAAAAGATTCACACGTTTATCAAATTTAAACACACATAGGCGGACACATACTGGAGAGAAACCGTTTCAGTGTACGGAATGCGATAAAAGATTCATACATTCATCACATTTAAACACACATAGGCGGACACATTCTGTAGAGAAACAGTTTCAGTGTACGGAATGCGATAAAAGATTCACACGTTTATCAAATTTAAACACACATAGGCGGACACATACTGGAGAGAAACCGTTTCAGTGTACGGAGTGCGATAAAAGATTCACAGATTCATCAAATTTAAACACTCATAGGCGGACACATACTGGAGAGAAACCGTTTCAGTGTACGGAATGCGATAAAAGATTCACACATTCATCACATTTAAACACACATAGGCGGACACATTCTGTAGAGAAACCGTTTATGTGTCAAGTGTGTGATAAATGATCCGCACCTTCAGGTCATTTTAAAAAACATAGGCTCACACATACTGGAGAGAAGCCTTTTAAATGTCACCAGTGTGATAAAAGATGTTATTTAAAAACACATAGGTTGTTACATACTGGAGAGAAGCCGTTTAAATGTCACGCGTCTGTACACATAGATGCCGTTTAAGTGTAAGGTGTGTGATTCTCACGATCAGGTTCTTTAAACAGACATAGGCTCAAACATTCTGGAGAGAAGCCGTTTAAGTGTCAGATGTGATAAAAGGTTCACACAAATGGCTATTTTAAAAGGTCATATACGGACACATACTGAAGAAAAATGATTTCAGTGTATAAAAATTGCGATAAAAGATTCACACATTCATCAAATTTAAAAACGCATAGGCTGACACATTCTGTAGAGAAATGGTTGAAATGCCCGTATTGGAATAACAATTCCACAACGTCAGCAAATCTAAAACGAGTTTTATACGGACACATTCTGGAGAGAAGTCATTTATTTGTCAGGTGTGTGATAAAATATTCAAAAGATCATCAACTCTAAAAAGTCATAGTCTGACACATTCTGGAAAGAAGCCGTTTAAGTGTAAGCTGAGTGATAAAATATTCGCTCATTGAAAATCACATACGCTCACACATACTGGAGAGAAGCCGTTTAAGTGTCCTGAGTGTGATACACGATTCTCACAAATGGATAATTTAAAAGGCCATATACAGACACATTCTGGAGAGAAGCAGTTGAAGTGTCAGGTGTGTGATAAAATATTCAAAATATCATGAACTCTAAACAGTCATCGTCTGACACATTCTGGAGAGAAGCCGTGGCAAATTTGTGATAAATGTTTCACGCAAATGCCTAATTTAAAATGTCATATACGGACACATACTGGAGAGAAACCGTTTCACTGTACGGAGTGCGATATAAAGCAAGTGAAGTTTGTAAATAGTAATTGGAGTAATTATGTATCTTCAACAATTCAGTAATGGTCCATAATAGCTAATTATCTTTTCGATAATTTACCATGCAATCTCAGACCATATTTAAACAAATTCAAAATATCCGCACATTCGTTAAGAATACAGACTGATACTCTCGTAATAGAATACCTAAAACTGAAATATATTATCAATGACGTCATAGTAGTAATTTAGAAGATGAATACCATTTTATTTTGATGTGTACTTACAGAAGAATCCGGAAAATGTATATTGAAACATCTTATTATAATCAGAGTAATAGACCGAGTGTGTTTAAACTCTAACAACAGACGCAGGATAAGAATATTGTTATTGAGTTAGCAGAATATATAAGTACAGCTTTAGGTGTATTCAATATTGATTAGTTAAACAATGGTTAGATCTTTTGTATTTTCATCCACATGTATCAGTTGTTTGATGTTAATATTGCTCATAGAAAATGTATATTAGTCTAAAATCATTTGTCTTATTATGCATGAAAATATATGTATGTAAATATAACGATGTTAGTATGTACACGGTCCATAACATATATGTTATGTTATGTTCTGATAATCGTCAAATTTTCTCAAATAAAAGGTAGATAATATAACTAATTTAGTATGTTCATATAATATAGCATATGCCAAGAGTGGACTGTGTGTATAACAATGTAGCACCATTAAACAGTACAATAAAGTGATAATGCTAAAGATGTATATAGAACAACAGGAGAATACATTATAGAGCACCAGAGTGAGATATAAGAAGGAGACAATAAGGGTGACAGTTTGTATTTCCTTTTCCTCGTATGGTGGTGAGAGAGGTTAAATGGTTTTATAAAATGAATATAAAATGGATATTTAGAAACAAATATTTCAGAGACTGCTAGTCCGCTGACAAGTCCATTATGAATGATGTATTACATGGAGAATGATGTATTACACTGACATGGAGACAATCAGACACCCAGATTCAAATATTTTCCACCCTGATTGTAAACTGAATTATATTAAAATCTCTTAAACGCTTCTTGATGGTGTAATGGTTAGCACGTCGGTTTGGTAATGTCCTGGTGTATTGCTTAGCACTTCCGTTTGGTAATGCCGCAGTGTAACGGTTCGCATGTCAGTTTGGTAATGCCACGGTGTAACGGTTAGCACGTCGGTTTGGTAATGCCGTGGTGTAATGGTTAGCACGTCAGTTTGGTAATGCCGCGGTGTAACTATTAGCAAGTCGGTTTGGTAATGCCGTTGTGTAACGGTTAGCACGTCGGTTTGGTAATGCTATAGTGTAACAGTTAGCACGTTGGTTTGGTAATGCCGTATTGTAACGGTTAGCACATCGGTCTGGTACTGCCATGTTGTAACGGTTAGCACATCGATTTGGTAATGCCATGGTGTAGTGGTTGGCACGTCGGTTTGGTAATGCCGCGGTGTAACGTGAATTCTACATTACAAAGAACAGTAAAATCGCGCGGAAACGACGGAAACTAGTATTGTTGATGAAAGAGGCGAAAAACAGCGGTAATTAACACCTCTTGGATTAGTTACGATACGTTGAACGTGAATGGCTGACCTGTTGAGACCGATATTTTATAGGGAGGGCTGAGAATGAGCTAAAAGTGAGCATGAACCTGTAATTTACTGACACAGATTAAAATAGAAAATCCAGATTTTGTTAATATTTTAGAAACATATGACAAACTTATTTTGTATGAAACTTGGCCCAACAAAAATAGTTATATTGATTTAAATAGATATATGTGTTAGAATTTGCATTTAAATTCCAATATAAAAACACTAAGAGACATAGTGAAGGGACGGTTATTTATTGCTAAAACGATATTACAAATGGAATAAAAATGGTGAGAATTCGTTATGACACCATTACATAGATAACATTTTACAAGCATCGTTTTTCAAAATGATAGTGACATTTATGTGGTGTTGATGTTTGCGGTTTATATTCGCATGCATTTAGTGTTACGAGGTTAGATATTTTTAAATTGTACAAGATGATGAACACTATTTGGATAACTGTAGAACTACGTGTATTGTTGGGGATTGGATTGCCCTTGTCGGTAAATGTGAACAAAGGACTACATTGTGTGCGATAGAAAAGTGAACAAAACTATTAACATCTCCACCAACAATTAGTATATCACTATAATTATGTTAATTAACAAACTCTTTGTTGATGCTTATCTTTAATGATTGCAATCTACCATATATAATGTTTTTGTATTCCAATATATTGTACTGACTTATTCGAGCTTATAACGATGCCTATGACAGTGCTATTTGTACTATTGCCACTAAAAATGTCTCATGTCCCCATTCTGTTTTCCATGTTCTAAATGTATTTTCTTCGCAACGAAATCTTGTAAATAGCAAATTAAGTTTATAAATAGCAATTTGAGTAATTATGTATCTTCAACCATTCAAAAATGGTTTATAATAGCTTTCGAATAGTTATCATGTAATCTCAGACCATATTTAACAAAATTCAGAATATCCGTACATTCGTTAAGAATACAGACTACTCTAGTAATAGAATACCTAAAACTGAAATATATTGTCAATGCTGTCATAGTAGTAATTTAGAAGATGAATACCATTTTATTCTGATGTGTCCTTCTAACAGAAGAATCGGGAAAATGTATATTAAAACATATTATTATATTAGACCTAGTGTGTTTAAACTCTTACAACAGAAACAGGATAAGAATATTGTTATTAAGCTAGCAGAATATATAAGTACAGCTTTTGGTGTATTTAATCTTGATTAGTTAAACAGTGTTAAGATCGTTTATATTTTCATCCACATGTATCAGTTGTTTGATGTTAATATTGCTCATAGAAAATGTATTTTTGTCTAAAATCATTGACTTATTATGCATGAAAATATATGAATATAAATATAATGATGTTCGTATGTACACGTTACATAAAGCATATGTTCGTTCTGTTCTGATAATCGCCAAATTTTCACGCATAAAAGGTACATATTACAACTTTGATTTATTAAGTTCATATAATGTAGCATATGCCAAGCGTGGGTTGTGTGTATAACACTGTAGCACCATTAAACAGTATAGATGTAGCACACCCATTGCAATACAGGAGGTGTCGGCCTGGGGTAGTCGCATAATGGCGTCAATAAATAATTCTCATTTCTTTTTGTAAAAAAAGGCATTTTTCACTAATTTAAAGTGCTATATTTGGTTTATATCACATTGTTGATCTATTTGTTACATTTTTCAAGCATTGTCATGTTAAAATTGTGAGTTTTTAATTCATTTGGCTTATATGGAAATGAGTGTTTGAATACAATATTATGGCATCTCAGTGTTTATGTTTTTAAAGGGAGCATTCATTCATGAGACAAGTTCTTTCTTTGAAGATACATGACCCCCATTTTTCTGTGGATCTTTTGGCAGCATATGCAGAATGTAAGTTATTCATTTTTAATTTGGGTCTAGATATGAATGACAACATGGCATATTAAATTTTAATTCACACACAACTCAGTGCAACAATCAATGGGCGTGTTACACCTATAATAACATTTTAATGCTAAAGTAGTATATAGGGCAACAGGAGAGTACATTACAGAGCACCAGAGTGAGATATACGAAGGAGAAACTAAGGGTGACAATTTGCATTTCCTTTTCCTCGTATGGCGGGGAGAGAGGGTAAATGATTTTGTAAAAAGATACACAATGAATATACAGAAACAAACATCTCAGACACTGCTAGTAAACTGACAAGTCCGTTTCAAATTATGTATTTCCCTGACGTGGAGAATATGCGACCATCGGATTTAAATATTTTTCCACCCTGATGGTAAACTGATTTTAAACAGAATTATATTAAAACCTCTTAAACGCTTCTTGATGGTAATGCCGTGGTGTAATGGTCAGCACGTCGGTTTGGTAATGCTGTGGTGTAATAGTTACCACGTCGGTTTGGTAATACCGTTGGGTAATGGTTATCACATCGGTTTGGAAATGCCGTTGTGTAATGGTTATCACGTCGGTTTGGTAAAACCGTCGGGTAAAGGTTATCACATCGGTTTAGTAATGCTGTGGTGTAATGGTTAGCACGTCGGTTTAGAAATGCCATGCTATAACGGTTACCTGGTCGGTTTGGTAATGCCGCGGTGTAATTGTTAGAATGTTGGTTTGGTAATGCCATGGTGTTAGCACGTCGGTTTGGTAATACAATGGTGTAATAGTTAGCACGTTCATTTGATAATACTGCGGTGTATTGGTTAGCATGCCGGTTTGGTAATGCCGTGATGTAATGGTTACCACGTCGGTTTGGTAATGCCGTGGTGTAACGGTTAAGACGTCGGTTTGGTAATGCCGTGGTGTAACGGTTAACACGTCGGTTTGGTAATGCCATGGTGTACCGGTTCGCACATCATGGTAATGCCGCGGTGTAACGTTTAACACCTCGGTTTGGTAATGCCACGGTGTAACGGTTAACACGTCGGTTTCGTAATGTCGTGGTGTAATGATTAACACGTTGGTTTGGTAATGCAGTGGTGTAATGGTTAACACGTCGGTTTGGTAATGCTGCAGTGTAATGGTTAGCACGTCAGTTTGGTAATGTCGTGGTATAATGGTTAGCACGTCGGTTTGGTAATGCCGTGGTGTAATGGTTAACACGTCGGTTTGATAATGCCGTGGTGTAATGGTCAACACGTCGGTTTGGTAATGCCGTGGTGTAATAGCGGTTTGGTAATGCCGTGGTGTAATGGTTAGCACGTCGGTTTGGTAATGCCGTGGTGTAATGGTTAGCACGTCGGTTTGGTAATGCCGCGGTGTAACGGTTAGCACGTCGGTTTGGTAATGCCACGGTGTAACGGTTAGCACATCAGTTTGGTAATGCCGTGGTGTAACGTTTTACACGTCGGTTTGGTAATGCCACGTTGTAACGGTTAACACGTCGGTTTGGTAATGCCGCGGTGTAATGATTAACACGTCGGTTTGGTAATGCCATGGTGTAATGGTTAACACGTCGGTTTGGTAATGCAGTGGTGTAATGGTTAGCACGTCAGTCTGGTAATGTCGTGGTGTAATGGTTAGCACGTCGGTTTGGTAATGCCGTGGTGTAATAGTTAACACGTCGGTTTTATAATGCCGTCGTGTAATGGTTAGCACGTCGGTTTGGTAATGCCTTGGTGTAATAGCGGTTTGGTAATGCCGTAGTGTATCGGTTAGCACGTCGGTTTGGTAATGCCGTGGTGTAATGGTTACCGCGTCGGTTTGGTAATGCCGTGGTGTAACGGTTATCATGTCGGTTTGGTAATGCCGTGGTGTATTGGTTAGGACGTCGGTTTGGTAACGCCGTGGATTAATAGTTAGCACGTCGGTTTGGTAATGCCGTGATGTAATAGTTAGCACTTCGGTTTGTTAATGCCATGGTGTAACTGTTAGCACGTCGGTTTAATAATGCAGCGGTGTAATGGTTAGCACGTCAGTTAGGTAATGTCGTGGTGTAATGGTTAGCACTTCGGTTTGGTAATGCCGTGGTGTAATGGTTAACACGTCGGTTTGATAATGCCGTGTTGTAATGGTAAGCCAGTCGGTTTGGTAATGCCGTGGTGTAATAGCGGTTTGGTAATGCCGTAATGTAACGGTTAGCACGTCGTTTTGGTAATGCCGTGGTGTAATGGTTAGCGCGTCGGTTTGGTAATGCCGTGGTGTAACGGTTAGCACGTTGGTTTGGTAATGCCATGGTGTAATGGTTAGGACGTCGGTTTGGTAATGCCGTGGTTTAATGGTTAGCACGTCGGTTTGGTAATGCCGTGATGTAATAGTTAGCACTTCGGTTTGGTAATGCCATGGTGTAACTGTTAGCACGTCGGTTTAATAAAGCCGTGGTGTAATAGTTAGCACGTCGGTTTGGTAATGCCGTGGTGTAATAGTTAGCACTTCGGTTTGGTTATGCCGCGGTGTAATGGTTAGCACGTCGGTTTAGTGGAACAGGGCCCGTATTCATAAAGCAACTTAAGTGGAAAATAATGCTTATAATAAGTCAATTTTAAGATGTTTACCTATTTTTAAATACCCTAATTAATCTCTCATGGACACCACAAACCATCGATTTTAAGATTAATATTTAGCTGTAGGTCGTATTTATCCATACCATTATTTGTTGCATACCGAATAAGGCTATCCACATTTTACATGGGGGAAGGAAGGTCTTATCCTTATCATTCTTATGGGTAAAGATTAAAGTCACGAACGCACCAACATCCGGTATGCAGGAAAACATGCAAAACGTTAGTAGCTGACAACGTCAATGCACAACATGACTCTGATATGCAAGAAAGAGAATCTATATTGGGTATTCGGTTCAGATAGTGAATTCCAACCCGAGGTATAGGTGTTTTAATCGGAATCTCGGCAGAGCCTCGGATGCGATAAAACACACTTATACCTCGAGTTGGAATTCTTTATCTGCAGAGGATACCCATGAAAGATTCTTATATTATAATAACACGTCTTAAATGGATAGAAATTGTGTGTTGATAAAATAGAGGAAATTTGACTGAAGATATTGCTACGAAGCTTTATTAATAAGGACTCAGGAATCTTTCATACTATCCCAGCCAATACCGAATTTGGATTTATTCTCCAAATACTTGAAAAGAATTTCACACCTGACCAGTCCTTCGGATGAGACTTAAAACCGCGGTCTGCTCACTAAAATGCCCATTGCAATACAACTAGGATATAAACGCTTACACGCACACTTTCGGGCGAATTTGCTGGGCCGATTACATGAAAGGGCAAGCCTTTACTAACAAAATCCTTCAGTTCAAAGGAGTATTCTATTAACTGGTACTATTTACGATGTTTTTACAAATTAAAATTGCACCACCAAGCACATATTCTGTATTTTGTCGGAAAGCTATGCGGCAACATATGTACTTGCAGGCGAAGCATAAAACGTTTTGAAGTACCTAATTGAAACTAGTATTGAAAAAAAAAGACCGAATTCTACAGGTCTACAAGCGTGGGGATGCTCACGCCGTCGACGATGTACAATGCATGTTTACCTCACGTGATCCGAAAGCTCGCTTGAGCAATTTTTATCAATTTTTGTCCGACGTCTGTGCGTCCTTCCGTCTGTAAACGACATCGCATCTGAAACTATAGTCAATGGATGATCCTTAGGCCAGTTGCTTTCAAATATGATAAAACTAGGTCACCGTGACGTCCATGATGGCCGCCATTACCACCTAAATAAAATTCTTCTGTTATCAATAAAATTATTAGCCGAACTCAAGCTGGTTTATTCAAGGGCGATATATGGTAGAATGCAACCGATTTCTTATAGATTTATTACAAAAATAGAACATGAGGACATTTCACGTTTGTTCTGTTGGATTTTGAGAAAGCTTTTGATTCGCTAGAATGTCATTTTATTGAGAGAGCATTACAATTTTTATATTTTGGACCTTCAATTATTCAATGGTTTAACATTTGTACAGTGATATATCTAGCACAGTTGTCAATAATGGCCACCTAACTGGTTTATTCTTTCAACTTCCAAATTGTGAGACAAGTAGACCCGTTATCTCCCTTTTAGCTCTACTGGCCAAGGGCCAGCACAGCTTATGGGATCGTGTGTTGTCTGTCTTCCGTCGTCCGTCGTCTGTCGTCCGTTAACTTTTACCTCGTTAAGACGATAGGGCCTTCGTTTTTTATCCGACCTTTACCAAACTTTGACAGATTGTTAATATCAATGAAAGCTCGAACAAGTTCGAAAACCAGCCATATTGAACCAGTATCGGCGGAGTTATGGCTCTTGATTTATTTAAAAATGCTAAATTTTGCCTCGTTAAGACAATAGGGCCTTCATCTTACACTCCATCTTTACCAAACTTTACCAGATTGTTACTACCAATGAAAGCTTGGACAAGTTCGAAATCCAGCCAGATCGGACCAGTATCGGCGGAGTTATGACCCTTGATTGAGTTAAAAATGCTTTATTTTGCCTCGTTAAGACGATAGGGCTTTCATCTTTCATCTCATCTTTACCACACTCTACCAGATTGTTACTATCAATGAAAGCTTGGACAAGTTCGAAAACCATCCAGACCAAACCTGTTAAAATGGAGTTATGGCCCTTGATTTAGTTAAGGATGCTATATTTTGCCTCGTTAAGACAATAAAGGGCCTCCATTTTTCATCTGATCTTTACCAAATTGTTAGTATCAATAAAAGCTCGGATAAGTTGGAAAATCAACCAGATCGGACCAGTAACAGCGGAGTTATGGCCCTTGATTTAGTTAAAAATGCTATGTTTTGCCTCGTTAAGATGATAGAGCCTTCATTTTTCATGCGATCTTTACCAAATGCTACCAGATTGTTAATGTCAATGATAGCTCGGATAATTTCGAAAACCAGCCAGATCGGACCAGTAACGGCGGAGTTATGGCCCTTGATTTAGTTAAAATGCTATATTTTGCCTCGTTAAGACGATAGGGCCTCCATTTTTCATCCGATCTTTACCAAACTTACCAGATTGTTAGTGTCAACAAAAGCTCAGATAAGTTCGAAAATCAACCAGATCGGACCAGTAACAGCGGAGTTATGACCCTTGATTTAGATACAAATGCTATATTTTGCCTCGTTAAGATGATACGGCCTGCATTTTTCGTCTGATCTTTACCAAACTTTAACAGATTGTTAATGTCAATGAAAGCTCGAACAAGTTCGAAAACCAGCCAGAAAACCAGCCAGATCGGACCAGTAACAGCGGAGTTATGGCCCTTGATTTTTTTAAATATGCTATATTTTGCCTTGTTAGCGCAATAGGGCCATCATTTTTCATCTGATCTTTACCAAACTTTACCAGATTTTTTGACTATTTCTTTATTTTTTTTGATTTTTTCTTTATTTTTTTTTGATTTTTATAATTTTTATTTATTGATTTTTTTTTAATTTTTTTTTTATTGATTTTTTTATTTTTATTATCTCTACAGGCCAACTTCGAAAACCAACCAGATCGGACCAGTAATGGCGGAGTTATGGCTCTTGATTTAGTTAAAAATTCTATAATTTGCCTCTTTAAGACGATAGTCACTCGCTTCATTGATGTTATAAGAACCATATTAGCAAGTAGAGCGTCCACAGGCCCTCTTGGGCCTCTTGTTTGTTCATTATTTCAGTTGAATTTGAAATATAACCCAGATATAAAAGGTATTACTATAGATGAAACGGAATACTTAATAAGACAATATGCAGACGATACTTCTTTAACATTAAGTGATGACGAACTTTCTTTAAATAGCGCATTGCGAATTGTAGAGCAATTCTCTACCTGTTCGGGGTTAGGAGTAAACTTTGATAAAAACCAAATTATTTGTGGCTGTGGTGAGGAATGGCGAAGCAAAATGCAACTAAATTGGACTCAAACTTTTAGGAATAAAATATAATTTACAAAAACATGATTGGATTATTGATAACGCAATAGGGCCATCATTTTTCATCTGATCTTTACCAAACTTTACCAGATTTTTTGACTATTTCTTTATTTTTTTTGATTTTTTCTTTATTTTTTTTTGATTTTTATAATTTTTATTTATTGATTTTTTTTTAAATTTTTTTTTATTGATTTTTTTATTTTTATTATCTCTACTGGCCAACTTCGAAATATAACCCAGATATAAAAGGTATTACTATAGATGAAACGGAATACTTAATAAGACAATATGCAGACGATACTTCTTTAACATTAAGTGATGACGAACTTTCTTTAAATAGCGCATTGCGAATTGTAGAGCAATTCTCTACCTGTTCGGGGTTAGGAGTAAACTTTGATAAAAACCAAATTATTTGTGGCTGTGGTGAGGAATGGCGAAGCAAAATGCAACTAAATTAGACTCAAACTTTTAGGAATAAAATATAATTTACAAAAACATGATTGGATTATTGATAACGCAATAGGGCCATCATTTTTCATCTGATCTTTACCAAACTTTACCAGATTTTTTGACTATTTCTTTATTTTTTTTTATTTTTTCTTTATTTTTTTTTGATTTTTATAATTTTTATTTATTGATTTTTTTTTTAAATTTTTTTTATTGATTTTTTTATTTTTATTATCTCTACTGGCCAACTTCGAAATATAACCCAGATATAAAAGGTATTACTATAGATGAAACGGAATACTTAATAAGACAATATGCAGACGTTACTTCTTTAACATTAAGTGATGACGAACTTTCTTTAAATAGCGCATTGCGAATTGTAGAGCAATTCTCTACCTGTTCGGGGTTAGGAGTAAACTTTGATAAAAACCAAATTATTTGTGGCTGTGGTGAGGAATGGCGAAGCAAAATGCAACTAAATTGGACTCAAACTTTTAGGAATAAAATATAATTTACAAAAACATGATTGGATTATTGATAACGCAATAGGGCCATCATTTTTCATCTGATCTTTACCAAACTTTACCAGATTTTTTGACTATTTCTTTATTTTTTTTGATTTTTTCTTTATTTTTTTTTGATTTTTATAATTTTTATTTATTGATTTTTTTTTAAATTTTTTTTTATTGATTTTTTTATTTTTATTATCTCTACTGGCCAACTTCGAAATATAACCCAGATATAAAAGGTATTACTATAGATGAAACGGAATACTTAATAAGACAATATGCAGACGATACTTCTTTAACATTAAGTGATGACGAACTTTCTTTAAATAGCGCATTGCGAATTGTAGAGCAATTCTCTACCTGTTCGGGGTTAGGAGTAAACTTTGATAAAAACCAAATTATTTGTGGCTGTGGTGAGGAATGGCGAAGCAAAATGCAACTAAATTAGACTCAAACTTTTAGGAATAAAATATAATTTACAAAAACATGATTGGATTATTGATAACGCAATAGGGCCATCATTTTTCATCTGATCTTTACCAAACTTTACCAGATTTTTTGACTATTTCTTTATTTGTTTTGATTTTTTCTTTATTTTTTTTTGATTTTTATAATTTTTATTTATTGATTTTTTTTTTAAATTTTTTTTATTGATTTTTTTATTTTTATTATCTCTACTGGCCAACTTCGAAATATAACCCAGATATAAAAGGTATTACTATAGATGAAACGGAATACTTAATAAGACAATATGCAGACGATACTTCTTTAACATTAAGTGATGACGAACTTTCTTTAAATAGCGCATTGCGAATTGTAGAGCAATTCTCTACCTGTTCGGGGTTAGGAGTAAACTTTGATAAAAACCAAATTATTTGTGGCTGTGGTGAGGAATGGCGAAGCAAAATGCAACTAAATTAGACTCAAACTTTTAGGAATAAAATATAATTTACAAAAACATGATTGGATTATTGTTAGCGCAATAGGGCCATCATTTTTCATCTGATCTTTACCAAACTTTACCAGATTTTTTGACTATTTTTTTTTTTTTTTTGATTTTTTCTTTATTTTTTTTTGATTTTTATAATTTTTATTTATTGATTTTTTTTTTAATTTTTTTTTATTGATTTTTTTATTTTTATTATCTCTACTGGCCAACTTCGAAAACCAACCAGATCGGACCAGTAATGGCGGAGTTATGGCTCTTGATTTAGTTAAAAATTCTATAATTTGCCTCTTTAAGACGATAGTCACTCGCTTCATTGATGTTATAAGAACCATATTAGCCAGTAGAGCGTCCACAGGCCCTCTTGGGCCTCTTGTTTGTTCATTATTTCAGTTGAATTTGAAATATAACCCAGATATAAAAGGTATTACTATAGATGAAACGGAATACTTAATAAGACAATATGCAGACGATACTTCTTTAACATTAAGTGATGACGAACTTTCTTTAAATAGCGCATTGCGAATTGTAGAGCAATTCTCTACCTGTTCGGGGTTAGGAGTAAACTTTGATAAAAACCAAATTATTTGTGGCTGTGGTGAGGAATGGCGAAGCAAAATGCAACTAAATTAGACTCAAACTTTTAGGAATAAAATATAATTTACAAAAACATGATTGGATTATTGATAACTACTACAAACAAATAGAACAGATTAAAAAAACTTTTACAAACTAGGTATTTTAGAAATCTAACACTTATAGGGCGCGTAACCGTTCTAAAAACATTAGCTTTACCAATTTTGATTCAATGTTTCACGGTTTTAACAGAGCCGACACCGGAATATATAAACAACTAGAATCCATGTTTTACTCTTTTTGCTGGCAAAATAAACATGATAAAATCAAACGTAGTGTAATCAATAACAATTACCAGCAAGGTGGCATTAAAATGCCCCACATTCAATCTTTTTGTCAAGCTTTGAATTTTTCGTGGTTGAAAAAAAATTAGATCCACTAAATTGCGCTCAATGGAAATTATCTATCTTAAATGATATTGAGACATTCGGAAACGATAATTTTTTATTTCTAAATAAAGAAGGTATTAAGTTGATAAAAGATACATTCAGTATTTTTTGAAAAATAAATAAATTAAACTGGGGAAAACTCCCATGTAAACCTCCCACAGCCCCTGACGAAATCTATGCGCAAACGTTGTGGAATAACTCAAACATAATAATAAGTAATACAATTATATTTTATAAACTATGGGTAGATACAAATATTAATTTTGTCAATGATCTAATAAACGAAAATGGTATGTTTTACTCCTTCGAACAATTTAGACACATATTTAATATTAACACAACTTTACTTAACTCCCAACTAAATTCCATTTTGTTTATTTCGCTCTTTGGGTCATAGAACTTTGTTAGATACTGGTACCATACGCCGCTGGGCATTATTATGACATTAAAAGTAGCATGTCTACCGCCATATGCGGCATGCCATCTTCGGGATGGTTAACATTCTGTACTATTGCTTTTATGAATATTGAGTTCTGCTCAAACCGGGGCTAGTGGGAGTGAACAGTAGCAAGCATATTTCACTACCGTTCATGAACAGTCTCAATAAAATCGAGACTGCAATATTTCGTATTTATCTGGTTCGACAGTTTCCAAACGTCCACTCTCATACTCTTTTATGGGGTTGTGAAATCAATTCCTAAAACTTGGAGAAGCAATATATCAAACACAAATAAGTTAGAAACAGTAACAAATAAGTATATTAGATATCTTAAACAAAATCACAAAGTAGCACAATATTTTAATAACATAATTATCCAAGAAATTAAATCAGATCCTACGCATATTAAAGTAAACGAAATAAGTTGCAAAAATAACAATGAAGATTGGGCTATTATATTTTCCCTCCCATTCAAAATTACTGATGACACAAAACTACAAAATGTTCAATATAAATTTATTCACAGAATAATATATAATAATAGAAAATTATTTTATGTAATCTCTCAGAAACCGAATTGTGCAGTTTCTGCATGAATCGCGAGAAACCATAGCTCATCTGTTCATATTCATTTGTGAAAACGTTTTTGTTAAAATTAAAATAATTGCTATCGTCAAAATGCAACATATCATTTCACTAAATTAAAATACTTCATTTTTTAGATTCTTAAAATCAAAGATAATTACTGAAGATACGTTGAATATAATTGTTTTACTTGCAAAATACTTCACATATACATCAAAAATTAAGAATATTTCACACACCGTTCAGAACTTCATAACATGTTTGAAATACTATTAAAGAATGGACCTGTACGCAAGCCAAGCATATTCGGAGAATCGTCAGAAAAAGATGGACTTGTATGACACATGTTTTTGATTGACCTGATATTTTTATGCTGATTTATTCTATTTTTATATTATAAAGAAATATACCTTTAGGAGGGCAAAAACATATAGCGAAAATATAGGATTTGGATAATATGCAAAATGGGATATTTTAACTCTGTGACATTCTCCCCTGCTAAGAGAAAATGACTCCTGGCATTCACTTCTAAAATAACAGTAATTATAGAATCCGTTCAGCTGAAATACCAACTATATAGATCATATTACATTCTTGAGCTGAAAAATTACTACATACAATATACTCAATAATGCTAGTGTAAAAGATTATTGGGCGCCATCCAGCTGAAGGAATTACATTAGATGAAAAATAATACAATGCTGTATACAATAAACCAATGACTTATACTGTAATATTTCAACCTGTATTAAATGTAAATTACATACAGAATATTGTACCACGATATACTTATAGTACAATATGCAAACTATAGTCATTCATTCCAATACATCTACCAGCATACGAAGAAACATAAGTGTGAGTGTGTTTGGTGTATACTAACTGAAATAAAAACAAACTTGTTAAAATACATCTTATCATAAAATAACTGAAGTGGTACACATAAGTACACTTGTCTGTGACATTCTCCCTTGTTACGGTTTAACTTAACTACACCCGACAATCTCTAACTCAAGTGCCATGTCTGTCTGGCGGTTTCCGGTTGCGCGTTGACCGACGCGGAGGCGGAGAAGCCATCGAAATATGTGGCGGAATACTTGTGGACGGTATTTCCACCCTAGTAGCAGTCATATCCGGAGTTGAGTCGTTCACATATTGTTGAACAGATCCAGAAGGTGCATAATGTTTAAATGAGCTATACCTAGACCATGTAAATGGTGAAGAGGTTGTTACATCATTTTGCGCACTTCCGTTACAGTTCAGACTACTGCGATTTGATGTGTTCGCAAAAGAGTCCGTCCTTTCTTCAGAGAGTGTAGAAACGAGGCTAGGCCTAGAACTTGTTTTACGTCTCGCAGGAATGACGTATCTAGGAACATCATCGCTCGATGATTCAGTGTCCGCGTCCTATTCAGAGCTCTCTTCCGAATCTGGAATTGGGGCTTGTTTGGATTTTGCTCTGGGTGTAACCTGTCTTGTAGGGTTAGAATCAGTAACAATATCAGGGTCGGCACAAGGTATGGCGACAAATGGGAGGAGAAGATTTCTATGTACAGTTCTAATGGTACCTTTACCAACTTCCTTCTTAACTTGGTAAACTGGTACGTCTTCATTAAGAATCCCCCTGACAATCCTTCTCCACTTATTCTTCCCTTTTACGCAACACTCCTCACAAGTACACGATCACCGACTGCGAGTTCAAAGTTTCAAACTCTCGCGTCGTAATGTGTCATATTTTTCTGCATGCTTGTTAGCATTGGACTGTGCCACTTTGTACGCAAAGTCTAGTCGCTTACTGAGCTTGGCGACGTAATTCTCTCGACTACAATTCTCCTTTGATGGATTATTGACGCCTGGATAAGCATCAATTGCTAACCTAGGGTGCCATCCAAACCTCAAATAATGAGGAGAGAAACCGGTGAAATCGTTTTTTGTGGCGTTGTATGCATGTACAAGCGGCGCCAAAAAAGACTTCCAATCAGATTTTTGGTGGACTTCCAACGTACCTAACATCTTGAGTAAGGTCTGGTTAAAGCTTTCAACCTGACCATTACCCATTGGATGATAGGGCGTTGTGCGAGACTTAGCTATTCCAGCAATATTACACAATAGCACTTTAGCTGTCGTATGTGCTATCTATTTCCGGATAGGATATGCATGGGCATACCGAGTAAAATAATCGGTGATGACTAAAACATCCTCATACCCTCCCTTGGAACGCTCGAGGGATAAATAGTCAATGCAACCCAGTTCGATTAGACGAGAAGTCTGAATGGGAACAGGTTTGGCACGAGGTAATGTAGGGGTCTTTCGTCGAATACAGCGTCCACATTGAGCAACCTTTATCTCAACGTCAGACTCCATGTTCGGCCAAAGAACCTCCTCCTAACCAAAGTTAAGGTTCTGTCACGGCCTTGATGTCCAACATCGTCATGTAGTCCCTTCAATGCAATGTATTTGTATGCAGAGGGTAAAACAAGTTGTTGGACATCCTCACCGTTTACTATTGTGTTACGGTACAGTATTCTATCAGTGAGTTGAATATTTTTCCACTCACGTATGAAACACTGTACATCGGTCGAATCCGACTTGCACTTCTCTGATGTTGGTCGATGTCCAACATAATAGTAGTGCAAAATCATATCGATGACAGGATCAGCAGCTTGCTCCATACACCAGTCAATGCTGCTGAAGTCTTGGGCATCTTCGGATTAAAAAAAAATCAAATCCGCAATACCTGTGACGGCCAAACTTTCAATAAGTGGGAGTACTTCCCTGGAAGTTAATGCAGCGGTGCAGATAGCTCTAACAACCTCAGGAAACATTTCTGTTTGCTGTGGTGGACGTGAGAAAAAATCTGCATCACCGTTTAACCTACCAGGTCGATACACCAACTTAAAATTGTAGTTGGCTAACGCTGCAAGCCACATCGATGCCCTGTGGCATCCAGTTTCGCTGACTTGGTGACACAAGTTAATGGATTGTTGTCAGTCAATACCTCCAAATTGTTCCCATACAGATAGTCATGGAGCTTGTCTGTAAGGGCACATTTGGGGCATAACAACTCTAACTTATGCACTAGGTAGGTTCGTTCACTTTTACGCAGTCCGCGACTTGCGTACGCAATAACTCATTGCTTTCCATTTTGCTCTTGATACAACACTGCACCAAGACCATCGATGGAAGCGGTATGAACAACAAAAGGCTTCTGGAAATCTGCATAAGCCAACACAGGAGTGGAAGTAAGCAATCCAATAATGGTATTGAAAGCTTTCTCTTCGATTCGCCCCATTCCCATTTGGATTTGGCTAGTTCATATTTCCTAGATGCTTTGTTAGTGGGATGACCTATTTAAAGGATTCAGCGGCTTAACAACATTGGCGTAATCTTTAACAAAAACGAGATATAGAGTCCTACAGAAACCACAGCGTCCGAACTCAATGGCATCGTAGGTCCGCATTGTACTGCAAACAAGGACTTCAAAATACAATGAAAGAGACAAAAAACAACAGACAGGGTGGTGAAGACAGGTTTACCGACTTGGAACGGTCAGTAGGCAATAAGGCCTGGATGGTTTGAGCTTCAGGCCGTACTTAGCCAGAAGTTCAAACACACCCTCAAGCCTTTCGATATGCTCCTCAAATGTCTTTGAAAATATCAGGACATCGTCCAAGAATATCAAACACTATTTGAGTTTCATTTCACCCATACATGTTTCCATCGAACGCTGAAACGTGGCAGGTGCGTTGGTCAGGCCAAATGCCATTCTGTTGCACTCGAAGAACCCTAAGGGCCCAACAGAAAAAGCGGTATTTCGGTATCTTCAGCAATCTCGACCTGCCAGTAATCTGAACGAAGGTCGAGTTTACTGAAGTATTTGGCACCGACGAGACTATCAAGTGTGTCATCAATACGAGGAAGAGAGTATGCATGTCGTATAGTCTTTGCATTCAGCTGGCTAAAGTCAATACAGAAGCGACTTTGTTGGTTAGTGCTTTGATGTAGCTTTGAGTCCTCTTGTCTACCTACTTTCTCCTCCAGCTTTTGAAGCTTTTCCATGAGCTTCGACATTTGGTTAGCCATCTTGTCTAATTTGCTAGATGGATCAGATGCTGAAACTGAATTATGTTTGACATTAGTATGAGATGGTACACTCGGTGGCACAGTGGGGGATCTATTGTTACCTAAATGAGACAACTACTGCTCCACTGATCTAATTTCACGAAGTATTGCATCAAATGGAAGAAATAGTGTCATACTTATGACGAGTCTGCGATTTCAATGTCTCATCGCGTAAACCTGTCCAAAACTTAGAACGAAGCATGTCATTTTGCAATAGGTTAAACAAGTCCCTTGTCAACAGCAATATGCAGTAAGGTTTCCAGCCTACAACCAAAAGATGTAACTGATTCCACATCATGCTGGACAGCTGTATACAATTTCAGCATGACATTTTCATTGGTAGAAACATTCCCGTACAAAGTATCAAGTTTCTGTAAAATATCCTTGCTAGTAGCTGTTTCTCCAAGGGTATTAACATCTGTCTAGCAGTGTAAGAGACATTCTGGCTGCATGCAATATCTGGTATTCTGTTAATGAAGGGTCATTGAATATACATTTAAATTCAAAATGCCACACTTCATAACTGATTTCACCCTTAGGTGCTGGCTCTTCCCCTGAAAACAAAGGTAGTTTGGGTAATTGTGAGTAAGGAGTACTCATGCAAACATTATTCGTTGAAACATTATTAGTGTGAGTAGGTTTCCTCTCTTTGGGCCTTCATTTCTTTAATGTGTCCCTTTAGGCTTTACATAAAGGTCACATGTCCTCATATTTCTACTTTCACTTTCACAAATACTTTTAAATAAGATATTTCAAGAGTGTTGATGGAAAATGTGGGTTGTAGCGGTTGAAAACCAAAACAATACTGTATGTAACCAAAGGCTATGCCAGTATGCATGTAAACCTATGTATTATTTGACCAAGACATGTACGTTCATATATGGGAAGAAATTCTACACACAGGTAAACAAAATAAGTAGGTCAATATCTAGACTAACCCGTTTCCATCTAACTCCTAAAATATGTCAACCCTTTTGTGTTTGTGATGTCGTTTGCATTTAATATTAATTTTGCTTTCTTTTTTGTCTGTTTGCGTGTTTGTTTCTGTGTTTTGTGATTGACTGTCCTCCTTGAATGCTACTTTCCCCGTCCGATCTTTTTATATTTCTTTACCATGGATGGATGTATATTTGAGATCTCTTAAGATATGCTATCAGCAGTTATAATGCATATAAATGCAAAAGCAACAATCTCTATACAATGGCAACTGTCCAACATGGCCTAGTGCGAGCGTGTACCCAATTAGTCTCGTGTATTTGACGTCTTTGGGTGCTTGTTTTACATACGGACGTTTATAGATGCTCCCTAGACGTCTCATTGCGTTTGACCAAAAACAGTGTGGACAATTTCAGACCGAACATCATACTCGTTTATAAGCAAATATATCCAATAAATCACAACAACACTCTAAATAAACACTCTTACCTCATCAATAAATAATTAATCTTCAACTTAATATCACATGTATGGCAAATTTAGAAATATTAACATTAATAAACATCTAGAGTTAACAATGTAAGGACATTTGTCAACCTTGTCGCGTGTAAATAGCTTATATGACGTCACTGCGACCTATCTTCTCTTACCACGGTCGAGAACGGGGAACGCGATACTGTTTGTTGTGTCGGTTAATTATGTAATATTGTTATGTTGTTATGTATGATATTTTTTGGCTTGCGAAGGTTGGGTAAGGTGGTCATTGGTCATTAAAAATAATATTTGACTCCCCCCCACTCCTAAACACCGGCCGTATACTATTGTATACTTTTTTTTTTTTATTAGATCTATCTATTAGGACAAGGGCTATCGCAACTACAGGTAGCTGTATCAGTGTTGGAAACTAATCAAAAATTTAATAATGATAAAAAATGAACATGTTATTTGTTGAAAAGAAACATATTTAAAGTTTTCCTGATTTTTTGTCTCTGGGATAAATTTTCTGGAAAACTTTAAATTTGTTTGTTTTCGACAAATAGCATCGGCACCCTTCCCAGCACCCCCACCCCACCACCACCACAGGAGAGAGAGAAAAGGGATAGAGAGAAGAAGAAATAGTGTTAAAGTGTTGTAGTAAATATAAATAGAAGGCTGGAAACTAATTTCACACTCGTTTTTTTTCGGATTTTTGTTTTACCTCTTAAATGGTCCGTGCGTAAATGTCATTCAGCGATTGACTTGGAAATCCATCAACAATTACAAAAGCTTCCCAGACAAGAAGGAGGTCTGCACAGAAAAACAATATGAAAGAATCCGTCACGCGACACTCACGCCATATTTACAGAGTGCATTGACCGGCTTCGCTTATACGCATGATAAAAATACAGCTATACTTTTACGAAAAATGTTTTGTACATTAATTATAATTTTTCATAAAAGCTGAATGTTAAATAAATATCTTACAACACTTTCATATGAATATTCTTTTATTTCATTACAATATATTAAATGTCGCCTTGACCTGTAAATGTAAACAAACTACGAGAACAACGGGAAATTTAAATTAGATTCAATGCACTCCGTAACTGTCGCGTGAGTGTCGCGTGACGGATTCGAAAATATTGTCTTTTCTGTGCAGACATCCTTCTTGTCTGGGATGTCACAATTGTTTCCACTATAATTTATAATGGTAATAATCGTGCTCACAGATTATTTTATAGCAGATGGATAAAGCAATTACTGAAAACACAATAGATATTTTCACTACTATATTTCCAGCATATACACCCAATTTCCAGTATAATATTACTGACACACCATACTGAACTTTAGTAATCACACTATTACACGAATGCACTTGATTATAAGTCTAACTACTAACATTTATCAAAGTTATTCAATGTTAAAATAATACACCGTTACACCATAGTCTGCACAAGTCATACACAGTTCGTCACTAGTTTACACTGTCAAAATATCCACACAGGAAAGTTCACGGAGTTTAACCACACAGGAAATTAATTAGCCACACAGGCAAAATCACAGTGAAATAACCACACAGGTTGCTAATTACACATTGTCACACAGGCTACTTATTCCAAATATATTGGACACACAGTCAAAGAATAACTCTACTTAACCACACAGGTTAACACTCACGCTATTACACTGTACTTGCCACACAGGCTTGACCAATTCAACTACGCCACATATTTACAAATTCACCAATAAATTGTGTCCACACTGTATCAGCACAACTGACTCACTACAGTTAAATGTGCTATCACACATTACATCTACTTTAGGCATAACCATCTTCCACAAGATAAAATTAATTGAAACACATTAAAACCACGCCAGCTTCTAGACTGGTAGGACCCAACATGGTGAAAGTTATGTCTCCTCTCAACTGGCCAATTCGGTTTTCCACCGTGAAGTGTAGTTTAAAAGGGTTCCGGCTAATATCACAACTCCTTTGGGTAAACGTGGAATCGAAATGGGACTAGGGTATTTGGCTGCTAACTATCAAGCCCTCTCTGCCTTCTATGGTCTACTCGGACTCCAGATAATAGCCACAGTATTCTGGAAACTTTGAAGACTTCTACTTTCAGCTTTCCAACCAACACATGTTCACCTCTTCTCTAATCTACATGGTAAAAAAAATCGAAAAAAGCACGCGTTTTTTTCTAAATGTTATATATTTTTGTTTAGTTCCCAACACTGATACAGCTACCTGTGTGGTGATGTGATTTACAAACTTCGTAAGATCCTTGGTCATAATCACTTTCATACAATCTTTATTAAACTTGTTAACACACGTTTATCAAAAGAGGTTATGACCCTATCGTTTTTCAACGCACTGCATGTTTAGTGGTTGATCCATTTACAGTTCGCCACTATGCCTTCCTCTGATTGTGCGATGACGGGACAGATTTTGGACCCATGATGACGTCTACTTAAATCCTTATAGGACGGTAGCGTTTGATGTTTATCTTTAATCTTCTCTTGTCGTACTCTTAACAGTTTGTTCTCTTCTCTGTCTTCTGCCAAGTTACTGAGTACTTACTTTGTGGCTTTGTAGGCTTTTTTTTTAAATATTATATATACTTGATCATTTATGTGTTTACTTATATTAGTGGAGTGCGTGGTCCAGTGGTAGAGCGACGAACTCCAGATCGAGAGGTCGTGGGTTCGATCCTCGCCGCGGCCACGTTATTTATCCTTGAGCAAGATAAGTAATCCACATTGCTTTGTACTGGTTCTACCCAGGAAGCCATCGAGAGTGATTAATCTAAGTTGCAATAACTTGTTTCGCAATCGATGTAAAATAAATATGTTTAAACTAAACTTATATTGCCTATTAATGCTGCCTTGTTTGTTAGAGTATCAGATTATAACCTGACGGGGATTTCTTTATTTACACTCCCGTTTATTGGGATGGAAATCGGGTAAGAGTGAAGTTTGGTGCACCCTAGAACCTGGTTTAAACCCCCAGCGGTCTTTTTGCCAGTGACCGTTTCTAGGCGGTAGCCGGCCTATTATCAACCTTTTGTTTTTGTGGTTGACTGTTGCCCTTGAATGCTTATTTGCCTGTTCGATATTTATATCTACCTTTTCCATCGCCCATAGTGTCTACTATAGAATTTGCAGCAACTCTGCAGTGGTGTGGGTTAGAAGTTCTAGGCCCATTCTCCATATTGTATCTTGATGTCAATGGGGGGCTAAGTCTGGCATGTTCATTCCTGTTAGGTGACATATAACCTGTCATGTTTTGGTGCGCCGTACAAGCTTGTTCATTTTGTTTTATTAAAATAAAGTTGTTGTTGTTTCCTCCAAATCTGTAGTGTCTCAACTTATTCGTTTTTCAAGAGCGTGTACTCGAGTTGAGGACTTTAATATTCGTAATCTTTGTATAACTAAAAAGCTACACTCAATCAGGGTTACCGTTACCATAAACTTCGTAAAACCTTTGCAAAATTTTATTATCGTAACCCTGATCTTCTTTCCAAATATAAAAGTAATTTAAGGACTCTTCTGCGACAAGGACTATCACAAGCTGACTTCTATGGTGATGTGATTTATAAACTTCGTAAGATTCTTGGTCATGATCACTTTCATACTATCTTTGTTAAACTTGTTAAAAAGTTTATCAAAAGTTTATCAAAAGTGTATCAAAAGAGGTTATGACCCTATCATTTTGCAACGTACTGCATGCTTGGTGGTGGACCCTTTTACAGTTCGCCACTATGCTTTCCTCTTTAATTGTACGATGACCGGATAGGCTGTGGACCCTATGATGACGCCTACCTAAAGCCCATTGGGACGGTGGCGTTTGATGTTTGTCTATGATCTTTCTTGTTGTGCCCTTAATGGTTTATTCTCTTGTTGCTCAGCCTTCTGCCAAGTCATTAAGTACCTTCATTGTTGCTTTCTAGGCTATTTTTTTGTTTTGTATTATATTTACACGAGCATATTTGTGTTTTACTTATATTGCCTATTGATGCTGCCTTGTTGGTTAGAGATTAGATCATGGCGGGGATTTCTTTACTTACACTGTCCTGTTTTAATGGGATGACAGTGGGGTAAGTGTGAGGTTTGGTTCACCCTAGAACCGGTTTAAACCCCCAGTGGCCTTTGTTGCCACTGACCGTTCCTTTTGTGTTTGTGATGTCGTTTGCATTTTTTATTATTTTTGCCTTCTTGTTTGTCTGTTTGCGTGTTTGTTTTTGTGTTTTGTGGTCGACTGTCCCTGTCCGATATTTCTTCCTATATATTTGTCAACGAAATATCCGCGGATATTATAATTCCAGCTTTCACGATTTTAGTATCAAATTTCATGATTCTAGTTGGCAACTACAGCTCTTCTTATGTCCATTTTTTTTAAAACCTCCGCGACTTTGACAACAATAAAGACTGTGCACGTAAATATGTCTGTTCTACATTGATTACAAAGGTCATGAACACAAAGGAGATACCAGTACCACATCTGCATCCTTGTCATGTAACATGTGTAAGTGCAAGTGTTGCTCATGCTTTTATCAAGACAGATGTCTGTGTCTAGGAAAACATAATGCCTTTGAGCGACTTGTACTTTGATTCAATGAAATTATTTTTTTAATGAGAATTCAGTCAGACGCTGGGTGCCAATATAGTCAAAACAATGTGTGTTCCTACGTCTATGTGTATTTATATGGGTGATGGGTGGGGTGTGGGGGGGGCGTTCGCAACTTAAAAAAGAAGCCCACAAAAAACACACGATGTTTTACATAACATTACTCATTTGAATGTAAATTAACACTGCTAGATTTATCTCCTTATATAAGTTTCCATTTAGAAAAACTACATTTCTACTATTGCAAACGGAAAGGCTTTTATTAAACATGATCATATTAGAATTACTTACTTTGCCGTGCATTATTGCAAAAAGAAACAAGACCATAAACATTACAATATACAATTTGAAAATATATTTCTGATTAAAGTTTACAACAAACAGCGATTTACGTTCACACTTGTAAAATTCTTCCGCGTACACATTCCGCACCAGTGTTTACCGGATTTAGACACGTGATCAATTACACAGCCGTTTGAAAGGTAAACAATACATACATGCAGTTTTAAACTAACGTATTACTTAGAAAAAAATAATATTTGGATTAAACTTTATGAGTGAAATGGATAAAATGTGATCAATCTTCACTTTAGGTAAGTTGTACACTTATAAGATTCATTCTATCAGTTTAAATTGACTGTTGATGTCTAGCGCTGAGAATCTATGCGGAAGGCCCACAGATAAAAAAAAAAGGCAAAATATCAAAAATCGTCTTGCCGTTCGTAGACGTGTATTTATGCTAGTCCCCAATATGGATTGAACAGGAGGGACACAACTTATAGCGCAAATTTAGGATTTGGAAAATATAGGATTTGGATAATATGCAAAATGGGATATTTTGACTCTGAGACAGCCACAAATAGATTATATACACGTGTAGCCGTTTTGAATGTGTGAGTGAGTGAGTGAGTAGACGACAACGAATTAGCATTACCAGTCTAAGACAAGTTATGCTCAACATAAACAGGACCTTGTCCGGTCACTTGTGGGCAACCGGGCAAAGCAATGTTATTGTGTGTATTTGTATGTATGTGTATGTCTGTGCGACGAACAATCTGACATTACCGGTCCGTGACTAGTTATGTCAGGCATAAACAGCGCCACGCCAGGTAACTGAGAGGTAACCTGACACGGTGATGCTATATCCCACGAGAGAGGCTACTTCTCTCCAGATTCGTACACGGGGTGTGGATTGTTTAGGCGGTCAGGAATAAACAACGGTCAGGAATAAACAAAATCGCAGATGTGTTCAACATAAATTTTATTATCCAAGTTAATCTCAAAATATACTCTATAAAGATACTAATACTATTTACTTATTTTAATCAACAGGAATCTACAATTATCTCATAGCTTATTCTCTCATGCCTTAACAGGAACATCTAACGATGTTATCTCCTGTATCTAATTTTGAGTTTTCTCAGGAACATCTAACGATGTTATCTCCTGCTAAATTTAATTAATATTCAAAGTAAGACAGATCCCTAACGGGGTTTTGTACAGTCAGGTCTAACGTTATATGACACCTAACGGCGTCCTGAGGGCACTTACTTATCAGTAATCCTTGCCAATGATGAATAGGAAAATTAAAGTATATACAGCTGGTACTAATATAAAGCAAACGGCACTAAGTATTATACTTCAAACAAATATCATAGCAAGTAAATCAGTAAATGATGTATACCCTTTAAATAAAGACAGAAACAATGCATGAAATCATCAATGATAACCTGTAGCATGTCAAAGGCAAGTGAAATAATGTTAGATATTACCTCCCTTTATGGTAAGCTTAATTATAGTGTAACTGACCTAGGCCAAATCTGCTACATACCTTTCCCCTTAGCCAAAAAAAGTTTTATTCATAAAACTTTTTTTTTTTTTAGAATCAAAACACATTATATTCGAGACTTACCCAAACTTAAGTACATATATGAAATAACGAACACAAGTACTCACATGCTGCCATTAAACATTAAGTTGTGCACAGTGTTTAACTCGCAATCTATATTCACATTTATAACCATATCACCTCGAAAGTACTTGATTCATTATCAAGTAAAGAGTCTCTAAAGTTCAACTATTAAACAGTCTCTTGCACTTGCTACCAAACGCCACTACTTTTCGTGTTGATCATCTGGACGAAACGTTTTATTTCATTCGGAATAAGTTTTGTGAACATGTTCAGTTTTCAAGTATGGTTGATTGAGCAATACTGAGTTTGACTCGAGTAAATTAGGCCTCCGTTTTGACTGTCACCTATTCGGTGTATCGCCAGGCAGGATAATTAACAGCATGATGTTTCGTCGATAGAAGTGGACACAGAGTCTATTTTCACATATTCAGCAGCCTCAAGCCTATTAGTGGTCACTATTAAGTAAACGTTATTCAAACTCTCTATTATAACTGCATTCATACGGTTTGATTTACGCATATACAACATATACAACAGTCCCTTGCACCTTTGCACATCTCAGCTACAATGTCTATGTTCAATTTACAACCTCTAATTTCACACATTTAGAGTGTTTATTGTTAAAATCACTTCTATTACTGGATTTCCGAGGTAGTTTATTGCTTACGAATGTATCATCACAAAAAGAGAACCATTTTGACAACTAGAAGTCTATCATATCAAATATATATAGGCTTCATAAATATGTAATTGGCTTTCATCTCAAAGTCCATAGTTTCTAAATACATTCAGACAATCAAGATCCAACAGCAACACTTATATTTTCATCCGATACAGTCCATCAGATAGTCTGTTTTTCGCGGCCACTAGCACAACTAAACGTATTGTGCAAACTCAAGGTCTCAGTATTTGCTCAAAATTCACCTGAAAAGTTCGTGAACAAGTCACACTGCGCGTTGCTTGTACATCACATCAATTTCAGCTGTTCTCGGAACAAGTCCTTTAATCTGACTTCAATTTCAAAGTCTCTACAACAGTCTCTATTTAACATCTACTTAATAAATCTCTGAATTAAATCACTAAAACATCTCTATTAACTTTCACTTACACAACAGTCTCTTTTTGCAATAACACGTGTAAAAGTCTCTATGATTTGCAATAACACTTGTAACAGTCTCCATTTGCATTAACACAACAGTCGCTAAATTAATACACTCTCTAAATTGTCCTTTCTCAGAAAATATTTGAAAATGTGCACAAATGTACTAAACTAAAACATAAAAGTATTAAGCAGCATCAGAATATCTAATTCATAAATACTGTGTCTCAAACAAAAATAGCTGACCCTAAAATAAACGATTTTGAGCACAAATGACTTCTGTTTGACCTTTCTTTAGGATTGTAGTCCCACATCAATATGCTATTTTGAAAAGACTATATGTTCATCACTTTCGCAGCTTTCTGTTGCAATTTTGGAAGAAATAGGATGCCTAACAAGATAAAAATGGCGTGTAACCACATGATAAACTGGAGTAGTTTGTCTATCTCCATTTTCACAAAACCTGCTATTAACTTGCAGGCTGCCATGGACCCATTGTCCACCTGCATCTGAATTACATCACTAAGAAATGAACATGCATGTATGAAATCTGCTATGCATAACTCGGAAATATCCCTGTAACTAAATGAAGTACCAAGAAATACTGTATCAGTGTACAAACATTCCTCAGTACTTCTTGTACTTTGAATTGTAATGCCATATTCTGTCAACACTGAATCACTAGGGAGGGAGTCATTTTCTGGTACCCGGGAAGTATGAATCTTGATCTGACATTGAGCTGGCTGAAGAAATTCATTTGTTATGGGAGAGCCACAAATCTCATTGACATTCTCATCTGAGCAGTGGTCATTCTCTGTTACATGTTCAAATATGGGCATATTTACCACTGGAGCAGGACAAATTGTATTAAGATCAATGAGGTCAACTTCCTCGAAACTGTACTCTGTCAAAGGACTCGAAGTGTACCCTAAACTATCACTAACATTTAACTGATCTGTACAAACCATACTTTCAGTTTGGTCTCCCTGGGAGTTAACACTGACCATCATATTTGTCTGGTTTTCTTGAACATCCCCCATTGCCAACCCTGGTGTATCTACAAACAAACCCTTGCTTAAAGTTTCATGGCCTTGTGGGTTGTGTTCAGACTCCACATTAAAGGACACACTACTAGACGCATTTAAATTCAGCATATCCATGCTTTTAACCTCAGTTGTTATTTTAAGTGGGCATCGCGAAGCGACATGTCCCACCTGTTCACACGATTGGCAAATTATTTGTCTCGGCACTTGCCAACTTTCGTAGCTTTGTTTACCCTGCCCTTCTATACCCCTGTGAACCACATGATGCCCAGGCCACATTTGTGAGCGATGGCCCCCACTATGATGTGCGGCAGCCTGATCATATGTGGGCTTCCTATTGTATTCGTCTTCGGAGATAGCTTCGTAAATGTTTGCAAGACGAATCAAATAACATAACCTGTTACTACCACTTTCATGACATTTGGCCATTTCTAATTTCAAATACATCCTGAATTCCCTACTGCTTAAACCATCAATAAATTGTCCACAGACTAAACTGTAATATATTTTGCCTCTATCATCAGGATACGCTTTCTCTGACAAACTTTGCAGATTTTGCAAGTATTCGTCCAAAGTTTCATTTTCTTGGCGATGCCTTGATTTGAATTGATCCCTGTACGAATACTCATTATATGTGGTTCCGAACCTTTGTGCTAGAGCTGTCTTAAGCAAGTCATAGACTTTAATTTGCCTAACTTGGAGAGTTTCTGCAAACTCAAGCGGGATGCCCTCGAGACATATCAATAATCGTTTGTATTTTGTCTCATCACCCCACTGATTTAAATCAGAAACCAATTCAAATTTAAAAATAAAAGTATGCCACTTACCAGTACCATTATATACGGGAGGGGATACAGTCTCTATATGACATGGATTTGTCATAGGAACATGGCATGGTAGTGCACTGTTGCACGCGGCTTGAAAGTCAAATGCATCCATATCGACCCTAATTCCTTATTAGCTAAACAGCTGAAATACCTTATTTGATCCTATTCAATACTAACCTTAATGAATTAACACTAAGCTGAATACATCTGCAAATCTATCGTTTTCCTTTAGCCTTAACAATGTCCACACCCTGCTCGCAGCGCCATAATGTAGCCGTTTTGAATGTGTGAGTGAGTGAGTGAGTAGACGACAACGAATTAGCATTACCAGTCTAAGACAAGTTATGCTCAACATAAACAGGACCTTGTCCGGTCACTTGTGGGCAACCGGGCAAAGCAATGTTATTGTGTGTATTTGTATGTATGTGTATGTCTGTGCGACGAACAATCTGACATTACCGGTCCGTGACTAGTTATGTCAGGCATAAACAGCGCCACGCCAGGTAACTGAGAGGTAACCTGACACGGTGATGCTATATCCCACGAGAGAGGCTACTTCTCTCCAGATTCGTACACGGGGTGTGGATTGTTTAGGCGGTCAGGAATAAACAACGGTCAGGAATAAACAAAATCGCAGATGTGTTCAACATAAATTTTATTATCCAAGTTAATCTCAAAATATACTCTATAAAGATACTAATACTATTTACTTATTTTAATCAACAGGAATCTACAATTATCTCATAGCTTATTCTCTCATGCCTTAACAGGAACATCTAACGATGTTATCTCCTGTATCTAATTTTGAGTTTTCTCAGGAACATCTAACGATGTTATCTCCTGCTAAATTTAATTAATATTCAAAGTAAGACAGATCCCTAACGGGGTTTTGTACAGTCAGGTCTAACGTTATATGACACCTAACGGCGTCCTGAGGGCACTTACTTATCAGTAATCCTTGCCAATGATGAATAGGAAAATTAAAGTATATACAGCTGGTACTAATATAAAGCAAACGGCACTAAGTATTATACTTCAAACAAATATCATAGCAAGTAAATCAGTAAATGATGTATACCCTTTAAATAAAGACAGAAACAATGCATGAAATCATCAATGATAACCTGTAGCATGTCAAAGGCAAGTGAAATAATGTTAGATATTACCTCCCTTTATGGTAAGCTTAATTATAGTGTAACTGACATAGGCCAAATCTGCTACACACGCATTATCTCCCTTAGATATCATTTCTCCATTTACAATTTGTGAACTGTTGCCCTGTAGCCCACGCAGCGAATCATAACGGCGTTAGTTAACGGTAAAGGATCTGCCCTATAATTTCTTATTGAGAGTATCAGTAATCCTATGTCAGTTTTAAAGGTATTCGTACATCTCCATATGCAAAGAACTTCTTTCAGGAGCCGACCTGGCGAATATCCGGCGTTGTCTTTTTTGAGGAAATTTCATTGCAGAGATGTTGAGATTGTATCTTATTTTCAGTAGGTGATAAAATGTGTGTTACTCGGTTTTTATCCTTAGGTTCTTTAGTAAAATAAAAATCTTTAGCAGAGTAAAAAGACGATAAGTTTTAAGATTTTAATTTTGAAAGATACATATATTGAATCAATTTGCATGAAGGTGCATGAACCATGCAGGCTTTTAAAAGAATCACACTGTAGATACCTTAATTTTAGCACTAAACTTGGTTGAACAACGAGGATAAAGACCGAGTTTATCACCTACCAGAATGTCTGGGTATGTTTTATTTCTGGTCACTGATTGGTCAGATTTTTTTGATGATGCTCTATCAAAATTATGAATAGATACCCTATATCAAAAGGACTTGAATTGTTGTTAAACGACTGACCGAGGCGTTATATTAGTAATTCTTACCATTGTATTATAATTAATTTACAAAGAACCAACATTCCGATTGGTTGACGACAATTTGCGACTATTATATAGAGCATAACTCGTCACAAATCCAGTCATGTGACTTTAACCACAAATGCGTGACGTCTTTTAGTTTTTATTTCAATCCGTTTGTGAGTAAAACTGCCAAGAACACTAAAATACGTCAGAAACTGGTTAACCAGTATTGAAATGTTGATTTTTGCGACAGTATATCAGTCGTTTAATGGTCTCAAATCGTGTTTAACGGTTCCGCTATCGCGTCGTCATTAAACAAAATGTGCGAGCATTACCCGATTGATATACCGTTGCAAAATTCGAAATTTCAATACAGTTAACCATATATTTAAACCCACATCAGAGAGAGAGAGACATAGAGAGAGAAAGACAGAGAGAGAGAGAGAGAGAGAGAGAGAGAGAAAGAGAGATCCGAAACCCCTGCCCTACACTTCGAATAGATTCCTAGATTCTTTAGAGGATATAGTGTAATACACGGGGCCTCCCGGTTGTAAAAATGATATTTTGATTTAATGCCTACCTCTACCATGCCATCCGCTGGGCCACCACGGCCCTGTCATCAAAGTGTCATCAAAGGGAATCCAAGTTACTCCAGTCGAGGTCAGTGCCGCTGTTACCATAAACAGATTTAGTAAATAGAGGCGCTATATAGCTCTTTACGTTCTTACTGGAATTGAATTAGCTTGTGCTTAGTTACCTTACCGCACGATTCCTGACAAGCGTCTGAATCCGCGTGCAATTCTTTTGTTTCTATCTATGGATGATGGAATGAATGAATGAATGGTGTTTTACGGCACGTCGACACATAAATAGGTCATATTGTGCGCAAAAACTGATGAAAGATGAAGAAATGAATTATTAATTAAACATTAATGTAAATATATAAAGACAAAACTATCTACAAATAAAGGATGGTATGGATGATGGAAAATACTTAGATACTGCATCGACATCCCTAACGCTCATAATTATTATTACTAATGCTTACTTTCATAGTTGTAGAACCCATGGGCTCCTATTAACAGGAAATAATATACATTTGTAACGCGCGCGCGCACGCACTACCATTATTATTATTATTATTATTATCCTTATTATTATTATTATTTATTATTATAATTATTTAATGATGGATGTAAAAACGCATTACAGTCTTCAATTTAATCTTATGTCCTATTTATGCTTTAGTTTCAGAAGCAAAATACCGACATATCCTTGTTAATCTGCAAACAAGGCAGGGTACATATGGACGAGACGTAAGGTCTATGCAGAAGTGGACTGGAGCAATACCATTGGGATGTACATTGTTGGGCATCATCAGATCTAAACAATCATAAGGAGACGCATTCTAGGGAAAATCCGTCTAAGAATACGGAATACGACAAATATTCACACAATTACAAGATGCCATTTAAGTGTCAATTTTGTGATAAGCAATTCGAAACATGTCTAAGCATACATATGAAGACACATTATGGAGAAAGGCCGTTTAAATGTTCGATGTGTGACAAACGTTTTACACGCTTGGAAGATCTAAACATCCACCTAAAGATCCACAGTGGAGAGAGGCCGTTTAAGTGTCAGGTATGTCAGAAGACATTCACAACATCGTCACATCTAAAACGTCATACGCCGACACATGGAGAGAAGTCGTTTAAGTGTCAGATATGTGATAAACGTTTCACACGCTTGGCAGATCTAAACACCCACCAGAAGATCCACAGTGGAGAGAGGCCGTTTAAGTGTCAGGTATGTTATATGACATTCTTAACTTTCCCAGTTCTCTATAGGCATAAACGAACACATTCGGGAGAGAAGCCGTTCAAGTGTCAGGTGTGTGATAAACTGTTCGCGCGATCAGATGATTTGAAAACACATAGGCGCACACATACTGGAGAGAAGCCGTTTAAGTGTCAGGTATGTCAGAAGACATTCCCAACATCGTCACAACTAAAAGGTCATACGCTGACACATGGAGAGAAATCATTTAAGTGTCAGATATGTGATAAACGCTTCACACGCTTGGTATATCTTAACAAACATATAAAGATCCACAGTGGAGAGAGGCCGTTTAAGTGTCAGGTATGTTATGAGACATTCATAAATTCATCAACTCTAAAAAGTCATAGAAGTACACATTCGGGAGAGAAGCCGTTTAAATGTCAAGTGTGTGATAAAGGTTTCTCATATTCAAGCAGTGTAAACAAACATATGCTAACGCATTCTGGAGAGAAACCGTTTACGTGTCAGATGTGTGATAAACGTTTCACGCACATGCCTAGTTTAAAATGTCATATACGGACACATACTGGAGAGAAACCGTTTCGGTGTACGGAGTGCGAAAAAAGATTCACACATTTATCAAATTTAAACACGCATAGGCGGACACATACTGGAGAGAAACCGTTTCAGTGTACGGAGTGCGATAAAAGATTCACTCGTTCATCACATTTAAACGCACATAGGCGGACACATACTGGAGAGAAACCGTTTCAGTGTACGGAGTGCGATAAAAGATTCAATCATTCATCACATTTAAAAACACATAGGCGGACACATACTGGAGAGAAACCGTTTCAGTGTACGGCGTGCGATAAAAGATTCACAGATTCATCAAATTTAAACACGCATAGGCGGACACATGCTGGAGAGAAACCGTTTCAGTGTACGGAGTGCGATACAACATTCACAGATTCATCAAATTTAAACACTCATAGGCGGACACATACTGGAGAGAAACCGTTTCATTGTACGGAATGCGATAAAAGATTCACACATTCATCACATTTAAACACACATAGGCGGACACATTCTGTAGAGAAACCGTTTCAGTGTACGGAGTGCGATAAAAGATTCACTCGTTCATCACATTTAAACGCGCATATGCGGACACATACTGGAGAGAAACTGTTTCAGTGTACGGAGTGCGATAAAAGATTCACACGTTTATCAAATTTAAAGACGCATAGGCGGACACATACCGGAGAGAAACCGTTTCAGTGTACGGAGTGCGATAAAAGATTCACTCGTTCATCACATTTAAACGCACATATGCGGACACATACTGGAGAGAAACCGTTTCAGTGTACGGAGTGCGATAAAAGATTCAGTCATTCATCACATTTAAACACACATAGGCGGACACATACTGGAGAGAAACCGTTTCAGTGTACGGAGTGCGATAAAAGATTCACAGATTCATCAAATTTAAACACTCATAGGCGGACACATACTGGATTGAAACCGTTTCAGTGTACGTAATGCGATAAAATATTCACACATTCATCACATTTAAACACACATAGGCGGACACATTCTGTAGGGAAATCGTTTATATGTCAAGTGTGTAATAAATGATCTGCACCTTCATTTTAAATAACATAGGCTCACACATACTGGAGAGAAGCCTTTTAAATGTCACGAATGTGATAAAAGGTTCGTACGATCATGTCATTTAGAAACACATAGGCTCATACATACTGGAGAGAAGCCGTTTAAATGTCACGCGTCTGAAAAAATCTAATTTATATAGACACATACGGACACATAGAAGCCGTTTAAGTGTAAGGTGTGTGGTTCTCACAATCAGGTTCTTTAAACAGATATAGGCTCACTCATTCTGGAGAGAAGCCATTTAAGTGTCAGATGTTATAAAAGTTTCACACAAATGGCTAATTTAAAAGGTCATATACGGACACATACTGGAGAAAAAACATTTCAGTGTATAAAAAGTGCGATAAAAGATTCACACATTCATCAAATTTTAAAACGCATAGGCTGACACATTCTGTAGAGAAATGGTTAAAATGCCTGTATTGGAATAACAATTCCACAACGTCAGCAAATCTAAAACGAGTTTTATACGGACACATTCTGGAGAGAAGTCATTTATTTGTCAGGTGTGTGATAAAATATTCAAAAGATCATCAACTCTAAAAAGTCATAGTCTGACACATTCTGGAAAGAAGCCGTATAAGTGTCAGCTGAGTGATAAAATATTCGCTCATTGAAAATCACATATGCTCACACATACTGGAGAGAAGCCGTTTAAGTGTCCTGAGTGTGATACACGATTCACACAAATGGCTAATTTAAAAGGCCATATACAGACACATTCTGGAGAGAAGCAGTTTAAGTGTCAGGTGTGTGATAAAATATTCAAAAGATCATGAACTCCAAACAGTCATCGTCTGACACATTCTGGAGAGAAGCCGTGGCAAATTTGTGATAAAAGTTTCACGCAAATGCCTAATTGAAAATGTCATATACGTACACATACTGGAGAGAAACCGTTTCAGTGTACGGAGTGCGATAAGCAAGTGAAGTTTGTAAATAGCAATTGGAGTAATTATGAAGAAGAAGAAGAAGAAAATTTATTGACTTAAACTAATACATAGTTTTTCATCATATAAACATGCATTTTACAAATATAATTTGACCACAATAACAAGATTAGTTCAGGTTCATTAATTTATGAATTTATATGAAAAAAAAGAAGAAAAAAGAAGAAAAAAATGAGATATATCATGGAGAAAAAAATAAATATATATATATAGGAATCAAAATCTAATATCTAATACGGTACAATAGAACAATTGTATTATAGTGAGGATGAACGAGATTATACGTTATTTATCATGGTACGTCTTAAGAGGAAAGCTTCTGAGATGTATTTGCTAAAATTGATAACATCTAGTTCACTGTCTTTATCTGTCCATGACTCTGTTAGAATGACAATATCATTTTGAAACAAAATATTTACAAAATCACTGTTTTCTTTTTTACTGTTAGTTAGTCCATTACAGTTCCAAACAAGAACACTCAATCCAACCTCGGTTGATTCCTATGGTTTGACCTGTTTCCCGTCTATGTACAGTGTATCGTAGCTGATCCAAGCCCGTTTGCCATCTCTCTTGGCGTCTTTCAGCAAAGGCGTAAGCTTTCGTCGCTTGGCAATCACTTCTGGTGGAAACTGCTCGTGAAGGAAGAACTCGCTGTTTACAAGTTTGAATCCCAGTTTTCTAACCATTTCGCGGTCTGGAAACAAATTAAATTTACACACAATTTTGCGTTTATGCCCTGGGGCAGGGGCACCGATCCTGTGCACGCGTTCAATTTTCATGTTTGTTACAATATCTTGAGCTATTTCTAGCTTTTCACACAAAAACTGTCGAAGTTCATACTCTGTTTCCTCGGGTTTTTCGTCTCTGGATTCTGGAATACCGCCAAATATTAAATTGTTTCTCATGGATTGGGATTGTAGATATGTTATAGTTTCTTTAAATTTCACATTTTCTCTTTCCATTTGAGACAGTTTGTCATTCGCGATGCCTATGGCAAAGACTGTGGATTCGAGTTTTTCCTCTGCTTTATCAATCCTTTCGACACACGATTGGTTAATTGTATCTATATGTAGCCACAATTGTTTTAGATCCTAGTCAAATCCGTCGACCTTCTTTTCAAGAGAATCAAGTGTCAGCAACCGCGTATCCATAACAGATATTTTTGAATCAATCTTCGCAAGATATGCCATGATATCTGTGTTCGTAGGACCGTTTTTTGACTCAAGGGAGACAACTGTAGCTTTACTAACCATTGCATATGTTTTAGGTGTCGTTAAAGGCTCGAACACTGAAGTATCAGAATTCTCTAACTGAGAGATGTATGTATGAACTATTCATATTTTCAGGTGTCGAACATTCGAAAGGATATGTTGTATTGAATTTAGAAGGTGTTCCTCTGTCATACAAAACTGAGTTCGTTTGACTTAATGCGCTACTTAAAGTGTTTATATCGCTCACCCCCTCCGGCGATTTTCCGTTTTTAGGCGTCTTTTTCATATGTCCATTGTCACTATCTTCACTGCTTTTCTTTCTTTTATTCCTTTCTTTCTTTCCCATCTCCACATATTGTTTTATAGTTTATTATCCAACATATATTCCAAACACAATATGTTAAAAAATATCCATTTTAACACTTCTAATTTAGATAATTTTCCATTTGTTCACGGAACGATATAAACAACACCTTGCGCTAACCTTGTCACGTGACACTGCCAATTATGTATCTTCAACAATTCAGAAATGGTCCATAATAGTTAATTAGCTTTTCGATCATTTACCATGCAATCTCAGACCATATTTAAACAAATTCAAAATATCCGCACATTCGTTAATAATACAGACTGATACTCTCGTAATAGAATACCTAAAACTGAAAGATATTATCAATGATGTCATAGTAGTAATTTGGAAGATGAATACCATTTTTTTCTGATGTGTCTTATTAACATAAACATCCGGAAATATATATTAAAACATCTTATTATAATAGACCTAGTGTGTTTAAACTCTTACAACAGACGCAGGATAAGCATATTGTTATTAAGTTAGCAGAATATATAAGTACAGCTTTAGGTGTATTCAATATTGATTAGCTAAACAATGGTTAGATCTTTTGTATTTTCATCCACATGTATCAGTTGTTTGATGTTAATATTGCTCATAGAAAATGTATGTTTGTCTAAAATCGTTTGGCTTATTATGCATACAAATGTAAATATAACGATGTTAGTATGTACACGTTACATAACGTATTATTATATATGTATGTAAATATAACGAGTGTCGTATGTAGACGTTCTCTAAAGGTCATGTCTGTCAATTATAGTGTGCTTTTTTCATTCGACGATTTGTGCCATTATCTCAAATTAAACATTTCATACAGAACATATACGTTTTTAAACAATGCTTGTCCATTTAAATTGTAGAGGTCTGTTCTCAGAAACAATTAAAAGAACGGAATGTTTTAGTTTATGCAGACAAAAATATGATATATCAATCCTTGTAGACTGTCATTCAACAAAAGGAGTTGAAGCAAACTGGCGTATTGAATGGGGTCACGACGCTTATTTTAGTTCCTTCTCAGGCTCTAGTAGAGGTGTTGCCATACTGTTTAAAGACTCGTTTAAATATGAAATTATTGATAACATTATTGTCCCAAACGGAAATTGCATTATACTGGGTATTTATATCCAAGACAAAAGATTAACATTAGCCGCTGTATATGGTTTAAATGAAGATAATTGTCATTCTTTCAGAATTATATCGTAATATAAAATTGTTCATAACACATATATAATAATCGGAGGTGATTGGAATGTCGTTTAGAATTATGATTTAGATTGTATTAAGTACAAACATAATAACAATAAAAAATCCCAATGTAAACTATTTGAAAGTATGAAAACGCTCGATCTCATTGATAGCTGGAGAACTGAAAATCCAACATTGAGTAGGTACTCTTGGGGTGGACCACATCTAAAACAGTCTAGACTCGATTATATCCTGGTATAGTCGGATCTTCAGGATTTCATTATAAAACATGGTATTGAAATCAGATATAAATCGAATCACTCACCTGTAACTTTATCTTTAAACATCATAAATCAAGAAAGAGGTAAAGGAACTTGGAAATTCATGAATAGTTTACTTAATGATCCTGCATATGTAAATACGGTTACAATATACTTAGCAGAGACAATAAATCAATATAAGTATCTAAATAACAACCCAAATAACAACAATAACAGCGACCGTAGTGATAATAGTGACGATAATAATAACAACAATAATGACAGGCTATAAGTGACCATCTTCTTTGGGAAACAGTTAAATTAATGATAAGGGGTAAATCAATATCATACTCTTCATATATAAAACGACAACAAATAAATAAGGAACAAAACATAGAAAAACAGATAAAAGATTTATATGACTCTGACTCAGAAAATATAGTATTAATTGATCAACTAAACAATGAATTAAAAACTATACGGGAAGAACAAGCAAAAGGTATTATTTGTGCAACCTTGAAAAAAGAAATTATCAAGAAAAATTCCAAAAATAATAAATAATGCGGGAGATGATATTGGAAATATCAAATCAATAATAAAAGAACAGACACTATTTTATAAATCTCTATATCAAACAAATAATACTACATGTACAGAGAGTGATGATATATTCTTTGACTCACACACTCCTTTCATTAATAAACTGAATGCAGAAGGAAGTTATTCTCTGGAAGGGCCTTTAAAGTTGACAGAATGCCTCAGTGTTTTTTTTAAAGAACACGAACAATAATGAATCACCTTTACTATTGAATTTTACAAGTTTTTCTGGAAAGACATTTCATTTTCTTCTTAGCTCTCTAACTATGCCTACGAACCCAAAGAACTGTCTATAAAACAGAAACAGGGCTTAATCACGTGTATCCCGAAAGAGAAGAAATCAAATCTATATCTAAAGAATTGGAGACACATTTCACTTCTAAACGTTTATCTAAAAATAACATCATCAGCTATTGCTAACAGACTGAAATCTGTTATCATTAAAATCATTACCCAAACTCAAGCTGGTTTATTCAAGTGCGATATATGGGTGAATGCAACCGATTTCTTAAAGATTTATTACATAAATAGAACATGTGGACATTCCAGGTTTGTTCTGTTGGATTTTGAGAAAGCTTTTGATTCGCTAGAATGGCATTTTATTAAGAGAGCATTACCATTTGTTTATTTTGGACCTTCAATTATTCAATGGTTTAAAAAATGTACAATGATATATCTAGCACAGTTGTCAATAATGGCCACCTAACTGATTTTATTTTTCAATTCCCAAAGGTGTGAGACAAGGAGATCCTTTATCTCCTTTTTTTTCATTATTTCAGTTGAGCTTTGAAATATAACCCAGCTATAAAAGGTATTACTATATATGAAACTGAATACGTTATAGAACAATATGCACTCGATACTTCTTTAACATTAAGTGATGACGAAATTTCTTTAAATACCGCATTGCGAATTATAGAGCAATTCCCGGCCGTTTCAAAACTTTAGGAATAAAATATAATTTACAAAAACAAGATTGGATTATTGATAACTACTACGAACAAATAGACTAGATTAAAAAACGTTTATAAAACTGGTCAATAAGAAATCTAACACTTATAGGGCGGCGCGTAACCGTTCTAAAACATCGCTTTACCAATTTTGATTCAATCTTTCACCGTTTTAACAGAGATGACACCGGAAATATATAAACAACTAGAATCCATTTTTTCTCTTTGTTGTGGCAAAACAGTGTAATCATTAACGAATACCAGTAAGGTGGAATTAAAATGCCCCAGATTCAATCTTTTTGTAAAGATTTGAAGTTTTCGTGGTTGAAAAATATTAGATCCACTAAATTGCACTCAGTGGAAATTACTTATCTTAAATGATATTGAGAAATTCGGAAACGATAAACTTTTATTTCTAAATAAAGAAGGTATTAAGTTGATAACAGAAACATTCAGTCTTGTTTTGGATTTTTTTTTAAAACCTTTCGTGTAGACCCCCCACAGCCCCTGACGAAATCTATATACGAACGTTGTGGTATAACCCAAAAATAAAAATAAGTAATACAATGATAATACAATGATATTTTATTAACAATGGGTAGATACAAATATTTATTGTGTCAATGATCTAATAATCGTAAATGGTATGTTTTACTCCTTCAAAGAATTTAGACAATTATTTAATATTAACACAACTTTAACTCCCAACTAAATTCCATTTTGTTTATTTCGCTCTTCGGGGCATATAATTTGTTTGTTTGATACTGGAACCATATGCCGTTAGGCATGGAATTATGACATTAAACGTAGCATGTCCACCGCCATATGCATGTCATCTTCGGGATAGTTAACATTCTGTACAATTGATTTTATGAATATTGAGTTCTGCTCAACTCGGGGCTAGGTGTTGTGAATGGTAGCAAGCATATTTCACTACCGTTCATGAACAGTCTCAATCAAACCGAGACTGCAATATTTCGTATATATCGTGTTCGGTCGTTTTCAAAGATTCACTCTCATACTCTTTTAGCACACTTTTATGGGGTGGTGAATTCAATTCATAAAATTGGAGAAGCAATATATCAAACATAAAGAAGTTAGAAATAGTAACAAATAAATAAATTATATATCTTAAACAAAATCGCAAAGTAACACAATATTTTTATAATATAATTATCCAAGAAATAAAATCAGATCCTACGCATATTAAAATAAAACGGGAAGAAGAAATAAGGTGCGAAAATAACATTGAAGATTGGGCTATTATATTTTCCCTCCCATTCAAAGTTACATGTACTGATGACATACAACTACAAAATTTTCAATATAAATTTATTCGCAGAATAATTTACACTAATAGAAATTTGTTTGTTGTAATCTCTCAGAAACCAAATTCTACAGTTTCTGCAATGTATCGCGAGAAACCATATATCATCTGTTCTATACATGCTCATTTTCGAAAACGTTTTGGTTGAAATTAAAAGAATTGCTAGAGTCAAAATGCAACATATCATTTTACTAAATTAAAATACTTTATTTTTTGGATTCTTAAAAACAAAGACAATTACTGAAGATACGTTGAATATAATTGTTTTACTTGCAAAATATTTCACATATACATAAAAATTAAGAATATTTTACAAACTGTTCAAAACTTCATAACACTTTTGAATTTCTATAAAAAAATGGACCTGTAAGCATGCCATGCATATTCAGAATCGTCAGAAAAAGATGGGCATGTATCACACATATTTTTGATTGACCTGATATTTTTATGCTGATTGATTCTATTTTTATAGTATAAAGAAATAGACCTTTAAATTAATGTTTGGCATTGACAAGAATTGCCAATTCTGTTATTGTTTAATAACTGCTAAAATGTGTTCAAAAAATATTGTTATTCTCCAACAAAAACATTAAACATTTGTTAATTTTAAAATTACCTCCCTTTCATTGAAATTGAGAACAATTTTCGTACCTAAAAATGTATGTTTCCAAAATAATTGCTTTTACTTTACATGGATATAGATACAAAGGTCTATGCTTTGTATCACCGACTTTGTTGACAAATGACGTTGTAACATTATTAATGGTTATAGCTATATCACTTTATTATTAACCCGAACATACACGGCTCTGTATCTCGTCTATGGAAATGATATGCATTTTATATGCTAAATGTTATTTTGCTCAGTAATATCAGTGATATAGACACAAGTATATTATATACACGCATTATCTCCCTTAGATTTCATTTCTCCATTTACAGTTTGTGACAGCGAATCATAACGGCATTAGTTAACGGTATATGATCTGCTAATAATTTCTTATTGAGTGTATCGGTGAACGTCTGTCAGTTTTAAAGGTACTCGTACATCTTCTTCTTTCATGAGCCGACCGTTCCTTATGTATTGCCATTTTTAGCTCTACTGGCCTTTATGGGATGGTGTGTTGTCCGTTGTCCGTCCGTCCGTCCGTTAACTTTTGCTTGTGTACACTCTAGAGGCCACATTTCTGATGCAATCATCATGAAACTTTGTCAGAGTGTTTGTCTCAATGAAATCTCGGTCAAGTTCGAAAATGGGTCATGTGGGGTCAAAAACTAGGTCACTAGGTCAAATATTGGAAAAACCTTGTGTACACTCTAGAGGCCATATTTTTGACCCGAGCTTGATGCAACTTTGTCAGAATGTTTGTCTTAATTATATCTTGGTCAAGTTTGAAAATGGGTCACATGGGGTTAAAAACTAGGTCACTAGGTCAAATACTTGAAAAACCTTGTGTACACTCTAGAAGCCGTATTTCTGAACCAATCTTGATGAAACTTTGTCAAAATGTTTGTCTTAATTATATCTTGATCAAGTTCGGAAATGGGTCACATGAAGTTAAAAACTAGGTCACTAGGTCAAATATTGGAAAAACCTTGTGTACACTCTAGAGGCCATATTTTTGACCCGAGCCTGATGCAACTTTGTCAGAATGTTTGTCTTAATTATATCTTGGTCAAGTTTGAAAATGGGTCACATGGGGTTAAAAACTAGGTCACTAGGTCAATACTTGAAAAACCTTGTGTACACTCTAGAAGCCGTATTTCTGACCCAATCTTGATGAAACTCTGTCAAAATGTTTGTCTTAATTATATCTTGGTCAAGTTCAAAAATGGGTCACATGGTGTTAAAAACTAGGTCACTAGGTCAAACTTTGGAAAAACCGTGTGTACACTCTAGAGGCCATATTTTTGACCCGATCTTGATGCAATTTTGTCGGAATATTTGTCTCAATTATAGGTTGCTAAAGTTGGAAAATGGGTTACACAGGGTCAAAAACTAGGTCACTAGGTCAAATACTTGAAAAACCTTGTGTACATTCTAGAGGCCATATTTCTGACCCGATCTTGATGAAACTTTGTCGAAATGTTGTCTTAATTATATTTTGATCAAGTTCGAAAATGGGTCCCATGGGGTCAAAAACTAGGTCACTAGGTCAAATACTTGAAAAACCTTGTGTACACTCTAGACACCATGTAGTACGACTCGATTCATCAATGGTATAATAGCCAGTAGAGCGTTCACAGGCCCTCTTGGGCCTCTTGTTTGTAAGTTGAATATGTGTGATTTTCATGCCACCAGTTAGCTATTAACCTCATAAAGTTATGAGGTTGTAATAATTTTAAAGACTGAGTTTAAAGTATCATTTTAATAGAAACCAAATCCTAGTCCGGCTACTGCTTTTATCTATACTGAACAACGAAAAAACTAGATCTATAGGGCCTGCTGTTGGCACACACAAAAAATAATATTGGTAGACACATTGATGTATTTTGAATTAGTTCATGGGTATTGACTCAACTTGACTGGCATATGTTTGACATTCATCTGTCACACTAAAATATTTAAGTTAATTCTTGATTTTAATTATTGTACTGTGACATCATTGTACTTTGGCGTAATGTACTGTTACATCATTGTATTGTGGCGGTATGGTACTGTGACAGTACGGTAATTAACAATCAGGAATCGCTACCATGGCGGAATGCTTTTAGTTGTAAGTTAATGATTATCATGTCACGTTATGTGTAACATTATTGTTAGTTAAAGCCCCAGGTCTCTAGTCAGTGTAATCGCACGTGATTTCCTGTAAAATTCCCGACAATTTAAATGCACGAGTATTAAAAGAATGTAGCAAAGACATTTCCAGCATCCTGACTTCAATCTTTAACCACTCAATCTTTTTATTAACGATCTACCCGACTACGTTCGACTATTTGCCGACGACTGTGATGTCGTTTGCATTTTTTATTACTTTTGCCTTCTCGTTTGTCTGTTTGCGTGTTTGTTTTTGTGCTTTGTGGTTGACTGTAGTCATTGAATGCTACTTTTCCTGTCCAATTTTTATATCTATCTTGTTTATAAACAATGACTCCCAGAGAGACTGTGATATCTTACAGGAAGACCATGATAAACTGACTCTCTGGGAGAAGGATTGGTTAATAATGAAATTCAATGTTTCAAAATGCAACTCCATGAGAGTAACTAAGCACCACTTAAACAAGCAATATATCTCTGATTACCCTCTTCATGGTCAAGTACTTGAGTGTGTATCCACAGTAAAATAGCTTTGGGTTACCATAACAAATGATCTAGACTGGGGAACTCACATTCATAATATATCTAGTAAGGCAACTAAGACCCTTGGTTTTCTTAGACGTAACTTGGCACTACCTACAAAAGAAACAAAAGTAGTTGCCTATAAAACATTGGTATGGCCCAGCTGGAATACGCGTCACCCATATGGAACCCCTATCAACAAATGATAGCAGAACTAGGATGGTCAACTCTAGAAACCCGTCGTCAGGAACGATGTCAACACAGATGCGATCAGATTTTCCTTTTTCCCCAAGAACTGTTCCACTGTAGAACAATCACCCCAATCTACAGTTTCCTCTGATTCTGTAGAAGGATTTTAGTCTCAAATTTGAACATCACGTACAATGCCTCTGACAATCATACTTGTATATAGTTATATGTGGCATAGTCAGAAGGAGGTTATTTTACTTTGTATATTTTTAAGTTTTAACCATGCCACCACCTGCCATGATAGTCTTATACAGACTGAGACAATATTGAAAGAAAGTAATAGGGGATAGCACGACGAGAGTTCGATCATTATTGCCTATATCCACAGTAAAATATCTCGGGGTTACCATAACAAATGATCTAGTCTGGGTAACTCACATTCATAATATATCTAGTAAGGCAACTAAGACCCTTGGTTTTCTTAGACGTAAACTGGCACTACCTACAAAAGAAACATAAGTAGTTGCCTATAAAACATTGGTACGGCCCCAGCTGGAATACGCGTCACCCATATGGAACCCCTATCAACAAAATCATATATACGAGGTTGAAAACGTTCAACGTACTGCTGCAAGATGGTCGTGTAGACGCTGGCACAATACAAGTCATGTTGGAGAAATGATAGCAGAACTAGGATGGTCAACTTTAGAAACCTGTCGTGCCCAAGCCAGTTTGGTCCTTTTCTATGAACTACACACTTGTCAAGTCTCCATTAATAAGCAGAACAATATTTCCCCTGTTATCTCATTACGTCAAACAAGGTCAACCCATCCCTTCCAGTATACCAAACCTGACCCATGTAAAAACAGACGCATTCAAATGTTCCTTTCCCCCCCCCCCACCCCCCACCCCCCCCCCCCCCACCCCCCGACAACTGCTCCACTGTGGAACAATCTCCCCCTATCTACAGTTTCCTCTGATTCTGTTGAAGGGTTTAAGTCTCAAATTTGAGCATCACATCAGAGGCATTGTCAATGCCTCTGATAATCATTCTTGTATATAGTTATATGTTGCATAGACACAAGGCGGTTACTTTACTTTGTATATTGTTTAATTTTTAACCATGCCACCATCTGCCATGATAGTCTTATACAGACTGAGGCAGTATTGAAAGAAAGAAAGAAAGTAATAGGAGATACCACCACGAGAGTTCGCTCATTATTGCCTATGGTGTAGAGACTAGTTTCGCAGGGTAACTAGGACACATATGGTAAATGGAGTAACGGTAGACGTCACACGCCAAACGTCAACACGCAAAACCCTTCAGGTAGCAAAACGTTACTTAATTCCTCTCATGGGAATTGAAAACAAAGGACAGAGCGGTAACAATCAAGAACGACAACTTACTGTACAAATGAGAACTTCCGAACTAAAAATCCACGGGGGCATGAGGAATTTGGGAAATTGTTCTAATAAGAAATAACAAATAATATATTTAATTAGCTATACAATGACACTGTTACTATAGGCAGTATAGTTGATGTCATATTTGATGGATGATTAGTGCCCTTGATAGATATATAGTCGTTCGACGTGTCGATGTTGTGCTTTTACAATATCCGGCGTTGTCTTTTCGGGGAAGTATAGATACCCTATATCAAAAGGACTTGAATTGTTGTTTAACGAATGACCCAGACGTTATATTAGTAATTCTTACCAATGTATTATAATTAATTTACAAAGACCCAACATTCCGATTGGTTCGAGTCCATCAATGTGCGACTATTAGATAGTGCATAACTCATCACAATTCCAGTCATGTGACTTTAACCGTCAAAACGTGACGTCATTTAGTTTTAGTTCAATCCGTTTGTGAGTAAAACGATCAAGGACACTAAAAAAACCTTAGAAACTAATTAACCAGTATGGAAATGTTGATTTTTGCGACAGTATATTAGTCGTTTAAAGTTCTCAAATCGTGTTTAAGGGCTCCGCTAATGCATCGTCATTAAACAAAATGTGCGACCTTTAAACAGTTGATATACCTGTCATCAAAGGGAAGCCAAGTTACTCCAGTCGAGGTCAGTGCCGCTGTTACCATAAACAGATTTAGTAAAAGCGTCGCTATTTAGCTCTTTGCGTTCTTACTAGAATTAACTTGTGCTTAGTTACCTTAACACACGATTCTTACGGATGGCGGGAGTTATACAGTACTGGTTCTACCCTTGAACTACGGGATGGTCTGCCTCTATCACAAAAAATTCGATCATTATCACTCAAACAAACAAAACCTTATCCTGACAAGCGTCTAAATTCGGGTGCAGTTCTTTTGTTTATTTATGGATTATGGAAACTACTTAGATACTACATCGACATCCCTTACGCTTGTAATTATTGTTACTAAAGCTTACTTGCACAGTTATATAACCCATGTGCTCCTATTAACAGGAACTAATATACACTTATAACGCACGCGCGCACGCACCCACGCACCATTATTATTAAATAATTCTAATTATTATTATTATTATTTAATCATGGATGTAAAAACGCAAAAAAGTCTTCAATTTAGACTTATTTTCTAAGTATGCTTTAGTTTCAGAAAAAAAAGCAACGCATCCTTGTTAATCTCCAGACAAGGCAAGGTAAGGTGTATGCAAAAGTGGACTGGAGCGATACCATTGAAGTGTACATTGCTTGGCATCATCACATCTAAACAGTCATAAGTAGACGCATTCTGGAGAAAATCCGTCTAAGAATACGGAATACGACAAATATTCACACAGTTACAAGATGCCGTTTAAGTGTCAAGTGCGTGATTAGCAATTCGAAACACTTCTAAGCATACATATGAAGACACATCATGGAGAAAGACCGTTTAAGTGTCAGGTATTGCAGAATACATTCAAAACATCGTCACATCTAAAAAGGCATACGCTGACACATGGAGAGAAGTCGTTTAAATGTCCGATGTGTGACAAACGTTTCAAACGCTTGATAGATGTAAACATACACCTAAAGATACACAGTGGAAAGAGGCCGTTTAAGTGTCAGGTATGTTATAAGACATTCACAACTTCCTCAAATCTAAATAGGCATAGACGTACACATTCGGGAGAGAAGCCGTTTAAATGTCAAGTGTGTGATACAAGTTTCTCACAGTCAGACAGTGTAAATAAACATATGTTAACGCATTCTGGAGAGAAACCGTTTAAGTGCCCTGAGTGTGATACACGATTCGCAAGAATGGCTAATTTAAAATGCCATATACGGACACGTTCTGGAGAGAAGCCGTTTAAGTGTCAGGTATGTTACAAGACATTCAACACTTCATCAACTCTAAAAAGTCATAGACGTACACATTCGGGAGAGAAGCCGTTTAAATGTCAAGTGTGTGATAAAAGTTTCTCATATTCAAACAGTGTAAACAAACATATGCTAACGCATTCTGGAGAGAAGCCGTTTACGTGTAAGATGTGTGATAAACGTTTCACGCACATGCCTGCTTTAAAATGTCACATACGAACACATACTGGAGAGAAACTGTTTGGGTGTACGGAGTGCGAAAAAAGATTCACACATTTATCAAATTTAAACACGCATAGGCGGACGCATACTGGAGAGAAACCGTTTCATTGTACGGAGTGCGATAAAAGATTCACACATTCATCAAATTTAAACACGCATAGGCGGACACATTCTGTAGTGAAACCGTTTAAGTGTCAGGTGTGTGATAAAAGATTAGCACGTTCAGGTCATTTAAAAACACATAGGCTCTTACATACTGGAGAGAAGCCGTTTAAATATCACGAGTGTGATAAAATCAAATCTATATAGACACATACGGACACATTGAGGCCGTATAAGTGTAAGGTGTGTGATTTTCACGATCAGGTTTTTTAAACAGACATAGGCTCACACATGCTGGAGAGAAGCTGTTTAAGTGTCAGATACAAGATTCACACATTTATCAAATTTAAACATGCGTAATGGACTCATTTTTAGCTCTACTGATCAGAGATCAGCAGAGCTTATGCCGTGGTGCGGCGTCCGTCGTCCGTCTGTCCGTCTGTCCGTCTGTACGTAAACTTTTTTTTGTAGCGACTTCTCCTCTGAAACTACTGAATGGATTTTCATGAAACTTTACAGAAATGTTGCCCATGAAGTCTAGTTGATCCTAGCAAAAATTCATGTTGATGTGAAGTCCAAGATGGCCGCCAGATCTAAAAATAGGTTTTTAAAATACAAGTTTGTAGCGACTACTTCTTGAAAACTATAAGTGATATTAATATCGGACTTTTTCTAAAATGATCAGCATGACATGATGTTGGTCCTTGTCAAAAATCGTTTTGATTCAACGTTAAACATGGCTGCCAGAGGCCATCTTTGTTTACATACAGTTATATAGTAAAAACTTGTAGCGACTACTCCTTTGAAACTACTTGACAGATTTTCATGAAACTTTACAGGAATATTGCTCTTAATGTCTTATTGATCCTAGCAAAATTTCAGATCGGCCAGAAATTCAAGATGGCCGCCACAGCTAAAAATAGATTTTTAAAAAAGAAGTTTGTAGCGACTACGTCTTGAAAACTATAAGTGATATTGATATGGGACTTTTTGTAAAATGATCAGCATGACATGATGGTTATAAGAGTCAAACATTATTTTGATTCGACGTTAAACATGGCTGCCAGTGGTCATCTTTGTTTACATAGAGTTATATGATGAAAATTTGTAGCGACTACTCCTCCGAAACTACTTGACGGATTTTCATGAAACTTCACAGGAATGTTGGTCTTGAAGTCTAATTGATCCTAGCAAAATTTCAGGTCGCCCGGAAATTCAAGATGGCTGCCATGGCTAAAAATAGATTTTCAAAATACAAGTTTGTAGCGACTACTACTTGAAAACTATAAGTGATATTGATATTGGACTTTTTGTAAAATGATCGGCATGACATGATGTTGGTCCTTGTCAAAAATTGTTTTGATTCAACCTTAAACATGGCTGCCAGCAGCCATCTTTGTTTACATAGAGTTATATAGTAAAAACTTGTAGCGACTAATCCTTTGAAACTACTTGGCGGATTTTCAAGAAACTTTACAGGAATGTTGCTCTTAATGTTTAATTGATCCTAGCAAAATTTCAGATCGGCCAGAAATTCAAGATGGCCGCCACAGCTAAAATTAGATTTTTTAAAAAAGAAGTTTGTAGCGAATACGTCTTGAAAACTATAAGTGATATTGATATGGGACTTTTTTTAAAATCATCAGCATGTCATGATGGTTATCAGAGTCAAACATTATTTTGATTCGACGTTAAACATGGCTGTCAGCGGCCATCTTTGTTTACATAGAGTTATATAATGAAAACTTGTAGCGACTATTCCTGTGAAACTACTTGACGGATTTTCATGAAACTTCACAGGAATGTTGCTCTTGATGTCTAATTGATCCTAGCAAAATTTCAGGTCGGCCGGAAATTCAAGATGGCCGCCACGGCTAAAAATAATTTTTCAAAAAACAAGTCTGTAGCGACTACTTCCTGAAATCAAAATCAATCAGTAGAGCTTCAAGGTCATTGACCTCTTGTTTAGAGAAACCGTTGAAATGTCTGGATTGGAATAACAATTACACAACGTCAGCAAATCTAAAACGACATAGTTTATACGGACACATTCTGGAGAGAAGCAGTTTAAGTGTCAGGTGTGTGGTAAAACATTAAATAGGTCATCAACTCTAAACAGTCATAGTCTGCCACATTCTGGAGAGAAGCCGTCTAAGTGTCAGATTTGTGATAAAAGTTTCACGCAAATGCCTACTTTAAAATGACATATACGGACACATACTGGAGAGAAACCGTTTCAGTGTACGGAGTGCGATCAGCAAATTAAGTTTGTAAATAGCAAATTGAGTAATTATGTATCTTCAACCATTCAAAAATGGTCCATGATCGCTAATTAGCTTTTCGATCATTTACCATGCAATCAGAGACCATATTTAATAAAATTCAAAACAACCGCCAATTCGTTAATAATGCAGACTGATACTCTCGTCATAGAATACTTAAAACTGAAAGAGATTATCAGTGATGTCATAGTAGTAATGTGGAAGAGGAATACCGTTTTATTTTGATGTGTCTTTGTTACACAAGAATCAGGAAAATATATATTAAAACATATTATTATAATAGACCTAGGGTGTTTAAACTCTTAGAATTACAACAGAAGCAGTAAAAAATATTGATATTAAGTTAGAAGAATATATAAGTACAGCTTTAGGTGTAAGGAATTCAATCTTGATTTGTCAATGTTTAGATCTTTTGTATTTTCATCCACATGTATCAGTTGTTTGATTTTAATGTTGCTCATAGAAAATGTATATTTGTCTAAAATCATTAGACTTATTATGCATGCAAATGTATGTATGTAAATATAACGATGTTAGTATGTACAAGTTACATAACGTATTATTATATATGCATGTAAATATAACGATTTTCGTATGTAGACGTTCTCTAAAGGTCATGTCTGTCAATTATAGTGTGCTTTTATCATTCGACGATTTGTGCCATTATCTCAAATTAAACATTCCATACAGAACATATACCCTTTCAAACAATGCTTGCCCATTTAAAGATAGGTAATATATTATCAATGATGTCATAGCAGTAATTTGGAAGATGAATACCGTTTTATGTTGATGTGTCCTTGTTACATGTACACAATAATCAGAAAAAATTATATTAAACCATATTATTATAATAAACCTAGGGTGTTTAAACTCTTAGAATTACAACAGAAGCAGTAAAGAATATTGTTATTAAGTTAGCAGAATATATATGTTCAGTTTTAGGTGTAAGGAGTTCAATCTTGATTAGTTAATCAAAGTTTAGGTCTTTTGTATTTTCATCCACATGTATCAGTTGTTTGATGTTAATATTGCTCATACAAAATGTATATTTGTATAAAATCATTAGACTTATTATGCATGCAAATGTATGTATAGACATATAACGATGTTAGTATGTACAGGTTACACAATATATATGTTCTATTATGTTCTGATAATCGTCAAATGTTCTCACATAAAAGGTACATATTATAACTATGATTTATTATGTTCATATAATATAGCAAATGCCAAGAGTGGGCTGTGTGCATAACATTGTAGCACCATTAAACAGTACGATAAAGGGTTAATGCTAAAGTTGTATATAGGACATCAGGAGAAAACATTATAGAGCACCAGAGTGAGATATAAGAAGGAGACAATAAGGGTGACAGGTTATATTTCCTTTTTCTCGAATGGCGGGGAGAGGATAAATGGTTTTATAAAATGAATATAAAATGAGTATTTAGAAACAAATATTTCAGAGACTGCTAGTCCGCTGACACGTCCATTTTGAATGATGTATTACATGGAGAATATGCGACAACAGGATTCAATTATTTTCCACCCTGATTGACAACTGAATTATATAAAAAAATATTAAATGCTTCTTGATGGTGTAATGGTTACCACGTCAGTTTGGTAATGCCGTGCTGTAATGCTTAGCATGTCGTTTTGTTAATGCCGTGGTGTAATGCTTAGCACGTCGGTTTGGTAATGCCGTGGTTTAACGGTTAGCACGTCGGTTTGGTAATACCGTGGTGTAGCTGTTACAGGTCGGTTTGGTATTGCCTCAGTGTAACGATTAGCACGTCGGTTTGGTAATGCCGCGGTGTAATGGTTAGCACGTTGGTTTGGTAATGCCGTGGTGTAACGGTTAGCACGTCGGTTTGGTAATACTGTGATGTAATGCTTAGCACGTCGGTTTGTTAATGCCGCGGTGTAACGGTTAGCACGTCGGTTTGATAATGCCGTGGTGTAACGGTTAGCACGTCGGTTTGGTATATTGCCGCGGTGTGATGGTTAACATGTCTGTCTGGTAATGCCGCGGTGTAATGGTAAGCACATCGGTTTAGTAATGCCGCGGTGTAATGGTTAGCACGTCGGTTTGGTATTGCCCTGTTGTAATGGTTAGCACATCGGTTTGGTAATGCCGCAGTGTAACGGTTAGCACCTTGGTTTGGTAATGCCACGTTGTAACGGTTAGAACGTCGGTTTGGTAATACTGTTGTTTAACTGTTAGCATGTCGGTTTGGTAATGCTGTGGTGTAACTGTTAGCACGTCCGTTTGGTAATGCCATGTTGTAATGGTTAGCACGTCGGTTTGGTAATGCCGCTGTGTAATTGTTAGCACGTCGGTTTGGTATTGCCCTGGTGTAATGATTACCACGTCGGTTTGGTAATGCCGTGGTGTAACGGTTAGCACGTCGATTTGTAGTAATGCCACGATATAACGGTTAGCACGTCGGTTTGGTAATACCGTTGTTTAACGGTTAGCACGTCGGTTTGGTAATGCCATGTGTAACGGTTTGGTAATGCCGTGGTGTAATGGCTAGCATGTCTGATTGGTAATGTCGCGGTGTAATGGTTAGCACGTCGGTTTGGTAATGCCCTGCTGTAACGGTTAGCACGTCGGTTTGGTAATGCCATGATGTAACGGTTAGCACGTCTGTTTGGTAATGCCGTGATTTAACGGTTAGCACATCGGTTTGGTAATACCGTGGTGTAGCTGTTAACACGTCGGTTTGGTATTGCCGCGGTGTAATGGTTAGCACGTCGGTTTGGTAATACCGTGGCGTAATGGTTAGCACCTCAATTTGGTAATGCCGTAGTATAATGGTAGGCACGTCGGTTTGGTAATGCCGTGGTGTAACTGTTAGCACGTTGGTTTGGTAATGCCGTATTATAAGGTTAGCACGTCGGTTTGGTAATGCCGCGGTGTAATGGTTAGCACGTCGGTTTGGTAATGCCGTGGTGTAACGATTAGCATGTCCAGGCGATATACCAGAACGAACGATAACATTTAAAGATATAATCGCTGATATCGGTTCTGGTCCTGCATCTAATCTAAGAACTATGCAACCCGATGAAATCTCAACTTGGATGGTCAATGCTGCTGTGAATAATGTTGATAGTTTTATCCCTGTACGAATATCAGGTAGAAACATTCCACATCTTGAATGTGCCAATATTGACAGTGCGGTTGAAGACGGTAACGATGATGATGACTTCACAGAACATATACGCAAACGGACAAAACGGTTCTATATCGGCGGATTTAAGCCGAGTATTACTGATGTTAAAGTGATAAACTTTGTTGAACGCAGAGGACTAAAGGTTACATTAGTTAACATATTTAAGCCTCGAAATAGCAGAAATGTAGTGATTCAATTGAATGTTGAGGTCAAAAATAGTAAAAAACTGTTGGAGACAGGTTTTTGGCCGAACGGTATAAAATGTAGACCATGGGTTTCCAAAAGTAGATACAAAGAGTCGGTCATTTCTAAAACACCAGTTTATGGTGAAAAGGAGCATGATGGTCACGACTTTAGCGATAGCTATAGTCGCACTAGCCGTGGTCATTACAATAGAGATAAAGTGTTGAACACTCATAGTTACCCTGGTTACATAAATAATTACAGTGATGGTCAAAAATCCCGTTCACATTTGACCGGTAATAAATTGGTTCAACACTTGTCTCAGGTTAATAATCAAGAAGAACGCATCAATGGCAGCCATGCGTGCGATCTAGGCGAACATGTTTCATATCAAATGTCAATGGCTATTCCCAGTGTTGATACCTACGGTCATGGTCGTGATGTAGAATCTTGGAATCACGATCATCGTAGTCCTAAATCAGTGCCTTCATGGCAACTCTATCCAAATTATGTGCATTATTAAGTGTATGTAATACTGCCCTGTTAAGGTATTAAAGGTAACAAGTAAGTTTAACATGGCATGCTTCAATTTATGTTCATGGAATGCGACTGGTCTAATGTCCAGCTCGTATTACCTCAGTACATTACTAAATAATGAAAGCATAGATATATGTGGCATATCGGAGCACTGGCTCTATGAAAAAGATTTACATTTTTTAAATAGTATCCACCACGACTTTTGTGGTATAGGTAAATCAGACTTTGACTTGTCATTGCAGGGGTGTCGAAAGGTGGGCAAAGGAGGAGTTGCTATTATTTGGCGTAAACGATATCAAAACGCTATTATACCCCTAGATTTTGACAATGATAGAATTATCGGTGTTCAGTTACAGATAGAGCAAGGTTATTTTGTTTATATTATCCAAGTTTACACACCATGTAAAAACCACTCAATGAACACGTTTAGAGAGCATCTAGATAAACTTCGTGATGTCGTTAACATGTATTCTGAACGGGGTAGAGTAATAGTGATGGGCGATTTCAATACACATCTCCAAGGCGCTCACTATTTGAAACAAAACGATAATCGAGGAATGGAACTGACTAGATTAATGAATGATCTTAACTTATGTGCTGTGGATACCATGTCCATATGCCAAGGTGCAAGATCGAGTTATGTCTCTTATGATTGTATATATCAGTCTCTTATAGATCACATACTGGTCCCTATTGAATGTATAGATATTATAAACAGATGTGAAATACTTGATGATAATTGTCTCAATGTTTCTAGGCATAGACCGATAATTATACAATTAGAAATTGAGATACGTTTTACAAAGAATGACTGTGTAAGGAGACCTACCAGGTGGCATAAGATAAGTCAATCTATGTTGGAAATATACAAAACGGAACTGACTTCTAAATTAGAACATGCAATTGAGCACGTGAGAATGCACGATGAACATGTAAAAGATGATATTCACAAATTGTATACAGGTATTACTAATTCTATTACGGACGTATCACAAAATGTATTTCCTAGCGCTAGATTTAGATCATATCTAAAACCATATTGGAATAAAACTATTAAAGACATGCACCGGAATATGCGAGTCAAACGAAATGCATGGCTTTTGGAAGGTAGACCCAGAATGCCGGAAAATATAAGTTTCAAACAGTACAAAAACGCAAAGCGTATATTTCGTAACTATCACCGCAAGTTAGCAGGGCAATATTTGCGTGATAGAGACGACGAAATAGATAAAGTAGCGTCAATTGACAGTGCCCTTTTCTGGAAGCTTGTTAATAAAAGAAAAACAAAATCATGCTCTAGTGCTGGTAGTGAATTAAAATTTTGCGATAAGATTTACAGAGATCCAAAAGATATAGTTGACCAATGGGGAAACTATTTTGCTGAACTGTATTCAGACATAGAAAAAACACATTTTAATAATGAATTTTATAATCACGTTAAATCGGTCGTTTCGGAGACTAGAAAGATCCCAGTTGATGTGGGTCAGTCTAATGATATAAGCGTCGAGGACTTAAGAGCTTGTATTAAATGCCTGAAAGCCGGTAAAGCATGTGGTATCGATGGTGTTTACAATGAACACATAATACACGGTGGTGCTACGTTAGAAAAAGTATTACTTGATTTATTTAATCAAATGTTGAATAACACATATGTTCCTTCCTCCATGAAGCAAGGTATGACAATCACTTTACACAAAGGTGGTCTTAAGCGGAAGGATGATCCTAACAATTACCGTGCTATAACATTGTCATCGTCGATTCTAAAGTTGTATGAGCGCATTTTATTAAAACGACTACAAAGTAGTGTTACAAAGCCTATACATGGGTTACAAGGAGGATTTCAAGAGCAAATGGGTTGCGTTATGACGTCATTTTTATTTCGCGAATGTAGTTTATATTGTAAAGAACATGGTAGTAAACTATTTAGTTGTTTTCTTGACTCTAAACAAGCCTTTGATAGACTTTGGCATGATGGCCTTTTCTACAAGCTTCGTAAGCTTAATATTCCACACAAACTATGGTTGATGATAGTTGAAATGCACGAAGGCATGTCTAGCTGTGTCTTCAATAAAGGTTTCAAGTCGGACTGGTTCCCTATAAAACAAGGTACCAGACAAGGCGGGGTGTGGTCTCCCTTTCTCTACCTCATCTATTTAAATGATCTTATTGAAGAGCTCTGTGATTGTAATCTCGGCATAAAAATAGGCAACATTAAGTTATGTTGCCCTACCGTGGCTGATGATATGACTTTATTAAGTCTTTCCAATCATGGACTTCAACGTATGCTAAGCATCTGCTACGAATACTCGTGTTTATGGCGTTACGAATACAATTCTTCGAAATCAGCAGTAATGGTTCTAAATGAAACTAAATTTGCCTATAATAATACAAACAGAGCATGGATGCTCGGCAATGACAATGTCAACGAAGTTGAAAAATTTATCCATTTGGGAATAACGTGCAGTAAATACTTGAAATTAACAGATAATATAAAGTCCTGTTGCAATAAAATTAGAGGCACATATTTTAGTTTGGTAAACTCTGGTCTGTTTGACAATGGTCTGCAGCCACTAACATGTAAGAAAATTTACAATGCTGTGGTTCTTCCAAAAGCCCTATATGGCAGTGAATGTTGGTATTTTTTGAGTATGAGTGATGTTTTAACATTAGAGAGGTCACATCGACTATGCGTAAAACATATGCAAGGTTTTCATATTAGAACAAGAACAGATGTGGCTTTAAGTTTGCTTAATTGTTTACCAATTGCATCTGAAATAGACCGACGGAAACTTACCTTTCTGGGACAACTGTGTAGGTTACAAAGAGATTGTGCAGTAAAACAGATGTTTTTAATCAGGATAAGCGCATTTACAATTAACAACTGCTTGACAGGTTTTATTCCAGACATATACACTATCCTTAATAGATATGGCCTTACGCATGTCCTGGACGGGTACGTTTCGAATGGTCACTTTCCTAGCAAATTGTGCTGGAAAAAGCTAGTGAATGGTGAAATATATGAAACTATAACCACTGAATTGAACAATAGGCTTGCTGAACCTGAATTTATAAGGTTTTGCTCAATTCATAGTAGCTATAGAGAATCAAATGTATGGTTATATGCTAGAAATCATCCAACATCTCTCAAATATTGTAAGACTGTTTGTGTGATTATAGCAAATATAACGAGAATAAATGAAAACGGCAAAAGATGTGATGTGATAACAGACAATGTTGTTGACCATTGCATATGCAATTGCCCATACGTAGCAAATGAAAGAACTAATTTGTGGTTAACAATACAAAACCAATTTGGATTACATGTAAAAAAAACACTTTCGTCGCTTAACAAAAGCGACGTTGTTAATGTGTTCCTTGGTGCCAACAGTAACATGATTGAAACACTTCTCTCAGATGAAATAGACCGGTTTTATGGTACGATATTTAGATGCATACATTGGGTGTGGTTAAAATATGTAAGAGTGTAAACATAAATTAATTATATAATATGAATGCTTCAGCGCCAGTTCCTGGCACAGATTTGATTTTGCTTGATCTTGCATATATAACTGCCAACATGTATATACGTTCTTGTTTTGTTTGTGTAATTATTTTGTAATTGGTTATCTGTCATTGTTGTTTGTATACTATGTGAATCTCCTATATGGAGGAAATAAAGAATATTATTATTATTATATATGTATGTAAATATAACGATTTTCGTATGTAGACGTTCTCTAAAGGTCATGTCTGTCAATTATAGTGTGCTTTTATCATTCGACGATTTGTGCCATTATCTCAAATTAAACATTCCATACAGAACATATACCCTTTCAAACAATGCTTGCCCATTTAAAGATAGGTAATATATTATCAATGATGTCATAGCAGTAATTTGGAAGATGAATACCGTTTTATGTTGATGTGTCCTTGTTACATGTACACAATAATCAGAAAAAATTATATTAAACCATATTATTATAATAAACCTAGGGTGTTTAAACTCTTAGAATTACAACAGAAGCAGTAAAGAATATTGTTATTAAGTTAGCAGAATATATATGTTCAGTTTTAGGTGTAAGGAGTTCAATCTTGATTAGTTAATCAAAGTTTAGGTCTTTTGTATTTTCATCCACATGTATCAGTTGTTTGATGTTAATATTGCTCATACAAAATGTATATTTGTATAAAATCATTAGACTTATTATGCATGCAAATGTATGTATAGACATATAACGATGTTAGTATGTACAGGTTACACAACATATATGTTCTATTATGTTCTGATAATCGTCAAATGTTCTCACATAAAAGGTACATATTATAACTATGATTTATTATGTTCATATAATATAGCAAATGCCAAGAGTGGGCTGTGTGCATAACATTGTAGCACCATTAAACAGTACGATAAAGGGTTAATGCTAAAGTTGTATATAGGACATCAGGAGAAAACATTATAGAGCACCAGAGTGAGATATAAGAAGGAGACAATAAGGGTGACAGGTTATATTTCCTTTTTCTCGAATGGCGGGGAGAGGATAAATGGTTTTATAAAATGAATATAAAATGAGTATTTAGAAACAAATATTTCAGAGACTGCTAGTCCGCTGACACGTCCATTTTGAATGATGTATTACATGGAGAATATGCGACAACAGGATTCAATTATTTTCCACCCTGATTGACAACTGAATTATATAAAAAAATATTAAATGCTTCTTGATGGTGTAATGGTTACCACGTCAGTTTGGTAATGCCGTGCTGTAATGCTTAGCATGTCGTTTTGTTAATGCCGTGGTGTAATGCTTAGCACGTCGGTTTGGTAATGCCGTGGTTTAACGGTTAGCACGTCGGTTTGGTAATACCGTGGTGTAGCTGTTACAGGTCGGTTTGGTATTGCCTCGGTGTAACGATTAGCACGTCGGTTTGGTAATGCCGCGGTGTAATGGTTAGCACGTTGGTTTGGTAATGCCGTGGTGTAACGGATAGCACGTCGGTTTGGTAATACCGTGATGTAATGCTTAGCACGTCGGTTTGTTAATGCCGCGGTGTAACGGTTAGCACGTCGGTTTGATAATGCCGTGGTGTAAAGGTTAGCACGTCGGTTTGGTATATTGCCGCGGTGTGATGGTTAACATGTCTGTCTGGTAATGCCGCGGTGTAATGGTAAGCACATCGGTTTAGTAATGCCGCGGTGTAATGGTTAGCACGTCGGTTTGGTATTGCCCTGTTGTAATGGTTAGCACATCGGTTTGGTAATGCCGCAGTGTAACGGTTAGCACCTTGGTTTGGTAATGCCACGTTGTAACGGTTAGAACGTCGGTTTGGTAATACTGTTGTTTAACTGTTAGCATGTCGGTTTGGTAATGCTGTGGTGTAACTGTTAGCACGTCCGTTTGGTAATGCCATGTTGTAATGGTTAGCACGTCGGTTTGGTAATGCCGCTGTGTAATTGTTAGCACGTCGGTTTGGTATTGCCCTGGTGTAATGATTACCACGTCGGTTTGGTAATGCCGTGGTGTAACGGTTAGCACGTCGATTTGTAGTAATGCCACGATATAACGGTTAGCACGTCGGTTTGGTAATACCGTTGTTTAACGGTTAGCACGTCGGTTTGGTAATGCCATGTGTAACGGTTTGGTAATGCCGTGGTGTAATGGCTAGCACGTCTGATTGGTAATGTCGCGGTGTAATGGTTAGCACGTCGGTTTGGTAATGCCCTGCTGTAACGGTTAGCACGTCGGTTTGGTAATGCCATGATGTAACGGTTAGCACGTCTGTTTGGTAATGCCGTGATTTAACGGTTAGCACATCGGTTTGGTAATACCGTGGTGTAGCTGTTAACACGTCGGTTTGGTATTGCCGCGGTGTAATGGTTAGCACGTCGGTTTGGTAATACCGTGGCGTAATGGTTAGCACCTCAATTTGGTAATGCCGTAGTATAATGGTAGGCACGTCGGTTTGGTAATGCCGTGGTGTAACTGTTAGCACGTTGGTTTGGTAATGCCGTATTATAAGGTTAGCACGTCGGTTTGGTAATGCCGCGGTGTAATGGTTAGCACGTCGGTTTGGTAATGCCGTGGTGTAACGATTAGCATGTCGGATTGTGTAACGGTTAGAACGTCGATTCGGTAATGACGTGGTGTAATGGTTAACACGTCGGTTTGGTAATGCTGCGGTGTCATGGTTAGCACGTCGGTTTAGTGATACAGTGCCCGTATTTATAAAGCAACTTAAGTCGAAAATATTACTTAAGTCAAACTGTAAGATGTTTACATATTTTAAATATCCTTATTATCCTTATTATTTGTGGACACCACAAACCATCTATTTTAAGATTAATATTTAGCTTAGATTTTATTTATCCATACCATTATGTCTTACATACCGAATAAGGCTATCCACGTTTTACACTGGAAATGGAAAGTCTTATCCTTAATGATAAAGGTAAACGTCACGAATGCACCAACATCCGGTATGCAGGAAAACATGCAAAACGTCAGTAGCTGGCAGCGTCAATGCACAACATGTCGCAGATACGCAAGAAAGTGAATCTATCATGGGTATTCGGTTCAGATAGGGAGTTCGGTATAAGAGTTTTAATCGGAACCTCGGCAGAGCCTCGGTTCCGATAAAAACATTTATACCTCGGGTTGGAATTCCTTATCTTCACCGGATGCCCATGAAATATTCTTATATTATTATATTAAGAAAACGTCTCAAATTGAGGGAAAAGGTGTTTAAAAAATAGATAAAATTTGACTTAGGATATTGCTACGAAGATTGATGAATATGGACTCCGGGATCCTCCGTTCTATCCCAGCCAAGACTGAATTTCGATTTATTCTCGAAATACTTGAAAATAATTTTACACCTGACAAATCCTACGGATGAGACTTAAAACCGCGGTCTGCTCACTAAAATGCCCATTGCAATAAGCTAGGATATAAACGCTTAAACGCACACTTTCGGCCGAATCTGCTGGGCAGATTACATGAAAAGGCAAGCCTTTACTTATAAAGTCGTTCAGTATAAAATAGTATTAACGCTCGTAAATGGTACTATTTGCGATTTTTTACGAATTAAAATCGAATCACCAAGCACATGTTCTTTGTTTTGTCGGAAAGCCTTTGCTGGGTAACACAGCTATGCGGCAACGTATGTACTTGACAGGCGAAGCATAAAACGTTATGAAGCAACAGACTGAAACTAATATTGAAAATAAAGACAGAATTGTACAGGCCTACAAGCGAGGGTTGCTCTCGCCGTCGACGATGAACATGCATGTTTAACTCACCTGATCCGAAGGCTCCCTTGTGCTATTTTGATCAATTTTTGTCCGTCGTTCCGTCTGTAAACGACATCGCTTCTGAAACCGTATAGTCAATGGATGATCTTTAGGTCAGTTGCTTTCAAATTTGTTAAAAATAGGTCAACGTGTCGTGCAGGAATGCCGCCATTACCATATAAATACAATTCTTCTTCTCAATTACTACTGAACAGATTTCGACAGTTTTTCTTTATTAATGATCGCCAACCACTGGATTATCAAGTTTGTTCAAATTAAATCCTTGGGAACGAAAATAGCTATGCCAAGGGCTTCCAAATTGTGTATACAGAGATTTAGAAAGTTTTGCGTAGACTTATATAGGGACAAACTTTAAATATCTTCTCTATTTCCACAATGCAAAGAGCTCTTATTTATTACGTGTAGCATCATATTATGGTTCTCTACCATGTTTATTCAAATGGTGAACTTGGGGTCAAATCTGACCTGGCCCAGGGGGTAACAGTTTTGCATCTCTGCAACTACAAGAGGCATATGTTTAATATTTTGCATTTACCATAGTCTTAAGATCCTGACATCAAATTTCGTTAAATGGTGATCATGGGGTCAAATTTTGCCTCACTCCATGGGTGACATGTTTTACATACTTATATAGAAAAAAATCTCCTGAAACTATAAGAGCCAGAGGTTAAATATTTAGCATTTACCATAGGTGTTCAAATGGTGACCCTGAGGTCTAATATGGCCCGTCCCGGGGATCACAGTTTTACATAAACTTATATGAAACACTTTGCATTTGAATTTGAATGTTTAGATACTTTCGAGCTCTTGTTGTTTTCGCTAAAATTCATTCATAAAATCGTGTAGAGACAAAAACACATTTAACTAAGCCTATGTATTTATTTGCTACTTTCTGTGCTCGTTTCCCTCAAATTTAGGGGCCTGGGCCACTTCCCCTGATTTGGAAAAGAGCCTTATATAGCTGCATGTTATCATTGAAAGTCTGCATGAAGTTGTGCACATGGTACTAGTCCAAATTATTTAGACATACGCATGCTTCTGCAATGAAAACTTTATTTGAGGAATTTTAAAAATTATTGCTGACCATAATTTAACAAGCTCAGTCATTCACCTTCCTAAATTTATAAATATTTCCAATAAAAATATATTTTTAACGATTCACAGGACCAGTTGAGAAATTATTTTTTATTAATCGCATAATTTAAAATCAGGTTATTTGTTAGTTGTTTTTACGAAGCCCCGCATGTGACATGCAGAAAATATAATTTAAAGCGTTCGCACGCTCTCGCTACAGCGTGCGAACGCTCTAGCTATAGTGTGCGAACTCTGTAGTAGAGCGTTCGCACGCTGTAGTAGAGTGTGCGACAGAAAGATAGTGACATAATTACAGAGATCATGGTATTAAAGAAACTAACCCGCCAATAACGGCAAAAGTACACTACTACAAAACCGATTCTACCGATCATAGTCATTATCGACAGCGCATACTAGGCTAATTTGCATACTTATATAACTAGTGGTATATCGAAAATATAGAATGGTGTTATTCCACTCCCACACCGTAACTTATGCGATAAATAGAGGATCTTAATGAGTACTCATTATTGAATTTTTTAAACGAGTTGGCAAAATGATATAATGCAAGGCTCTTGCCGAGCACGAGTTTAATAAATTCAATGATGAATGAGAACGAATGTTAGATTCTATTTATCACATAACTCGCATATGAATTGAATTTAATTGGGTTTTAATGCACACCAACACATGAAAGGTTATATGGCGTCTAACAGGCATGAACATGGCAGGCTCATCCTCCATGTACATCAAGATAGAATATGGAAAATGATTTGCTGCAAATTCTAACGTAGAAACTCCATATTGTTTCAGATGTCATCTCGCTCACATCAAAAGAGCAGTGGCAGAAACACAATAAACGTGGCTCCAGCGTAAATATTTTGCCTGTCGCTGTAACACGTCAGAACACGTACATTTACACATCTGTTGTAAAATGTGCCTGTTGATGGCGGGATACTAGAGCGTGCGAACACTGCAGTTCAGCGTACGTTCGCACGTTGCAGCTAGAGCGTTCGCACGCTGTAGTAGAGCATGCGAACGCTTTAAATTATTTTTTTCTGCATGTCACCTGCGGGGCTCCGTATATTTGACGGTAATGTACAGCAAATTCATTTTCAAACAATTTTGATATTTTCCACACATTAATTATTGTAATAAATTGTGTTTATAAAATGTCACTGCCCAGTATTTTTTTAGGCCTATGGATATCTGATCGAATTTCTGTATCTTTTTTGTATTCTCATAGTTTGTGTGCTGGTTAAACCATTAATCATTCATTGAGTTATTTTATTTCAATTCAACATAAAAATTAGGGCTGTAACGATTCACTGGGGAATTGTGAAATCACGGTACAATGCTCTTGAATCGGATACGAGTAATCGCCGACCTGTGAATCACATGTATTATCGTGATGTCTTACAAAAATGTGAAAATAAGCGCAAAATCAACTATAAACATTGTAATTTTTTTGATAAAACTCCTGTCTGTCAAACCGAAATTAGTGTGACATCACTCGAGACACAATGTGACATACATACAGTGCTGTTCCGAGACGAAAATCGCTTATGTTATAAGTTTTTTGTCATTTGTTTCTGTTAAATACATCAATAGTTTTTCATGAGGTCTTGCCATCTATGTTTTCTGTGTGCTGTCAAACTACTGTTGGTGTTTCAACTGGACTTCTCGTAAAGTAAAATGTTGTCGTTTTGTACAGTAAATCTTAAATTCATGGACAAGTAAAATTGGTTTCGACAAGTAACTGTTAAAAATTCACTTGCCTAAAACAGTAACTATTGACCATTTAATAAATTATATAGAGTAAATTATAATCACGATTATAAAATAATTTGGGACCTCACCATTAAACAATGCATATATACGGTCGCAAATTTCAAAATTACAAGATACTTAACTCTACTTAACTCTATATTAATTTATACAGTTAGTCTGACAGTATTTAAATATAATCATTGGAATTATTGAACTTAAAAAATGTGCAGCTATGTTACCTCTAATGCATTGTTCTTTTTTTTGGAGAGGGTGTAATTAGTGTAATTAAATGACTGGACTACAATTAAGTGCATGAGTACATCGCATGCTATTATTAATACTACCATACTAACTTTTATTCAGCGATCACATCATGTCTTACTTGAGACGCTGGCGTCAAAATCATGCAGAGGTACGGGCATTGGCTATGGATAGTAGCAGTGATGATGACATACCAGATATCATTGAACAAGGAATTCTTCATGAAAAAGTTGTACCTTATTTAACACATTGAAACAGATAGTGATGAGTCCAATGTAAGTGATGGGTCAGTCTTTGGGTTTTCAGAAACAGTTCAATCTTCAGAATCAGATTCAGAAAGTTTGTCAGAAAATGAAATAGACGAAAAAAGCTTCAGGGAAAAACTGGCTACATGGTCAACTAAAAATCAATTAAGCAAATCTGCTATTGATGATCTCTTAATACTTTTGCGCTCTGAGGGCAATACTGCAAACTCCAAAATCTATTGAACTTGAAGAAAAATGTGGTGGAAAATACATTTATTTCCGAATAAAAAATGGTCTAGCTAAAATTTTAGCTTTGAAGTCTTTTTCGGTGAACAATGTCGTTGAAAACATGCTCAATTTAAATTTCAACATAGACGGTATTCCCTTGTTCAAATCTTCAAGCACACAATTTTGGCCAATACTTTGTAGTCTTGGAAATTATACACCATTTATAGTTTCAATTTTCTATGGATCGGGAAAACCAAACTCTCGCGAAGACTTTTTGACAGACTTTTTAACAGAGCTTAATGAGCTGGTTGAGAATGGACTAATATACAATGACAACACTTTTAATATACGTACCAATGCTTTCATATGTGATGCTCCTGCCAGAGCTTTTTTAAAGAACATTAAAGGCCACACCGGTTATTATGCGTGTGAAAGATGTACTATTAAGGGATACTGGAAAGACAATCGTGTGGTTCTCTATTCTGAAGAAATGTATCCTTTAAGAATAGATGGAGATTTCGCCTTAGGGAGATATCCGTCACATCAGAGTGGTGTGACTCCATTTGTTGCATACAATGTACCATGTGTTACTGGTTTTTGTTTGGACTATATGCACATGGTCTGTCTTGGTGTTGTTAAAATAATTCTATGGTTTCTTAGACAGGGTCCAAATCAGTGTAAACTTTCAGCAGGACAGATTGCTGAACTTTCAAATAGACTTGTGTCTTTTTCTGGAAAATTGCCATCCGAATTTGCAAGGCAGCCCAGAACATTGTTTGAAATTGAACGATGGAAAGCTACAGAATATAGGCAATTTCGTATGTATACAGGCCCAGTTGTTTTAAAGAAAATTCTTTCAAAAGAAATGTACGAGCACCTTTTGTCGTTAACTGTTGCAATCTCAATTCTTCTGGAGCCTGACACTGAAACAAGAACAGCTTATTTGGACTATGCCAAAAATTTACTTATTTATTTTGTCAAGAAAAGCAAGGATTTTTATACAGAAAAAATCATTGTTTACAACATCCACTCACTCATACACCTACCAGATGATTCTAGACACTTCAACTGTTCTTTAAATGAAATATCAGCATTTCCTTATGAAAACCATCTTCAGTCCATTAAGAAATTGGTCAAGAGCGCCAAGAATCCCATTGTTCACGTGGCCAAAAGAATTAAAGAAAAATAATTAGCTGAAGTGACTGTTACAAAATTACAAAAAACATTCAGTGTAATCTCTACAAAGCCAAGAAACAGCTGTTTTTGTTGAAAAAGGAGTCATATGCATTTGTGAGAGAGAAAAGGGACGATGGAACAATGGTGTGTGAAATCTTGAAGCCGAGCCAAACTGAAAACTATTTTACCAGTCCATGTGAATCTAAATTGATTAACATCGTATTTACAAATCGTCATCAGCGCATGCGAAAAAGGCTTGTGGAGGCCACTGAATTACACAAAAAGGTTGTCTGTTTGACAGTAGAACGTGGTCAAGTTCTGATACCGATGTTGCATGGATTAGACAAATAAATGGTGAACAGTGAGTACATTTTGCATGCCTAACTTTCTCACACTGCATGTCGTTTTGATTGTTGCCTGTGTACTGTAAAACTTTTGCGAGATCCCCGGTTTCTCCAATGTACTACTATTATTTAGCATGAACACTATTGATGACGTTGGACGTTGGACGTCAACTATTTTTGATACCAAGTTAAACAATATTTTATTCAATTTCAATGTCTTAGATTTGTCTACAGAAATACGTACAAAATGAAAATGTATTAACAAAATAACAGACAATTCAGAAAACATTTTATTCAACATTTTGTACCATTAATATTACAAACTTTCCGCTATTATCTCTCTGCTCCCAAAGCGCTCCTTTGATTTCGATGGAACGTAACACGAAGCATCCTTATGAAGTCTACTTCTTGATGCATTTGGTCATTATTCAGGTCCAACGATTTCTAATCATAGGAAGTTATGACCATAAATATTGAGACTACATTTTTCCAGTCAGCTACATATTTTATAGGGGAAACGCTATATATAGTAAAGTAATACGTATCTGTGTAGCTTTCACTTGAAACAACCTGCTTATTAATTTGGCTATAGACTGCTATACATATGATTATCATTTGTTTAGAATGTGGGTCAGAGCCGTGTGGATGGAAGGCGACGAGGAGCAAGAAGGTATTGTACCAGCAAACTGGGTGAAGAATGCCGATGGCATGATTCATTGGCCACCAGGAATCGATGCCAGGAAAGCCTTGGCGAACAAGTCTGAGCCTACAAGCAGCTGGAGGAGGTTTCCCTTGGTGAAAATAAAAATCAAATCTGGTGAGAAATTGTTTCTAAAATTGATGTTCTTGTACATCATCACTGTAGATCTATGTTATGTACGATACAATAACATGTCCTGAGGGCAAATTGGAATATTCTTGTCGTTTTGGTGAAATTACGATTTTCCAACTACAAAATAATGCTAGAAATAAATATTTAATATTTCAGTTTTGTAGTAATTTTGTTTCAGTTATTTTCTAACTGAAGTTCATAATATTATATTAATATTTTTCATACTTATAAAAATATTTCACAAATGCGTTCAATATCATTGATGGCCAATTTGTATACGCCCAAAGCACATATATTATATTATGGTGTCTGTCCTTCCATTAGCAAGTTCGTTGTTGCTCCATATCCCTAAACAATTTGATGTTATTTGAAATAAATTGGCACTAATCACCAGTACAAAAGGATATAGGTGTCGCCCGCAACACCCAGATCCGAAGCTCAAAGGGCAAGTTCACACAAGCTATCGCAACCAAATTTGCTGATAATGTTTATGTGCATGTTTTCGTGATTGAGTTAAACAAGCAGCTGGCTTGCCGAAATGTATATTGTGATTAATGTTCGCTATGTCTTGATATCTTTTAAGAAAGTCGAATTGAGTGCGAGAATTACGATCAGACAACCAGCATCGAAACATCTGGAGACGAAGAAGAGGGTGACCTGAAACGGAAACCTAAAAAAAATCGTTTAAGGACTACGTTACAGGTATAGTTGATTTTATTGTCTGGGTATGACCTTTTCCAAGTATTTCGGGAATGGGCTTTTTGTCCAAAAATTGGGAATATATTGTATCAATTGAGAATCCAAAATCCAGGAATAACTTGCAATTTTGTGAAAGCTGTATGATTTAGAAGAAATCTGTTCGGTCCTTGGTGATACCAAGAAAAGTTCCTGGAATTCTTACAATATATTTTGCATTATTCAAACCAAATTCCCAAGATGCAGCTTATTTGTATGCCTCAAAAAAAATGATTTTGACATCTGTTGCATTAGATAAAGTGTGTACTATTGTGTATACATGTATATATAGGTGATCCAATATTTTTATATTTGCAGAACAAAAAAGCGAAGAAGAGATCTCTGTGCTTACAACAGAGACCGTTAGTTCAAACAGAAGTTCAGGTAAGACAAAAATGATTTTGTTTTTTTCACTTTCCACATTAATAAAAATGATTTCCAGAGCCGTATGAGGTTGGGATTTACAAAAGATTAGGTGCATTTATTAATTAGACGCGATTTAATGAAATAGTCACTGAAAGTACTAGGGCACCCCGGTTTAGTTTTAAAACATAGTTATAAATATCTAAACGTACCAACTTTGTCATTTTAACGGTTTAGACACCTAAATATTATCACGTGACGACTTTGTCATTTTAGCATGAAATTCAGATATAGCTAACCTGGACAATGTCTAAGATAGAAAAAAACCTATTTCAATCACTATTAATAAATGCTTTTCTGTAAATCTAGAGCAAAGGGCGGAATTGTGGGGAAAGTAGAAATGATATTTGAAAGAAAATTGCTATATTTTGGATTTTTTATGAGTATGTGGACCTTGGTGGATTTTATGGATACAACCTATAAATAAAGTATCTCATCTAAGTAATTTATATGCAATCTCGACCAAACTTGCTGACAGTGTTTAAGGGCATGTTATCTTGATAGTCTGATAACCAGGCAAATCACTCAATTTTCACCAGAGTTATGGCCCTTAAATTCTTAAAAATTGTACCACCTTACATGCGCCCTGGCCGAAAATTAAACCCGGGTTGCATGGGTGAGAAACAAGTGGACCAACCACTGCGCTAACCGGACATCCTGTTACTCTTATTTAGCTTATTAAGTCTTAATTGTTGATTTTAGTTACGACAGATGAATTGTGTCTTCCGGTCCAGCCTAAAAAATTGAAGGCGGCGTGTGTGTGTGTGTGTAATTCTTAGGTTTATAGTCCCTCCGCCAACGAACACGTCAAGGTATACCTGACGCGATGGGCACAATAGAGTCTGGACTTTAATTGAAGGCGGCAGCTGCCACATCTAGCCAAAGAGTCGAACAATCGTCAAGGTCTACCTCGCACAGATCACGTTCTAGGTCACAATCAGAAACATCTAGCCAAAGGGTCAAACAACCATCTGGGTTTTCTAGCTCCCACAGATCACGTTCTAGGTCACAATCAGAAACATCTAGCCAAAGAGTCAAACAATCGTCTAGGTCTACCTCCAACAGATCACATTCTAGGTCACGATCAGAAACATCTAGCCAAAGAGTCAAACAATCGTCTAGGTCTACCTCGCACAGATCACGTTCTAGGTCACAATCAGAAACGTCTAGCCAAAGGGTCAAACAACCATCTAGGTTTTCTAGCTCCCACAGATCACGTTCTAGGTCACAATCAGAAACTTATAGCAAAAGTGTCAAACAACCATCTAGGTTTTCTAGCTTCCACATTGACAGATCACATTCAAGGACACGATCAGGTGCATCTAGCAAAAGGGTCAAGCAATCATCTAGGTCTACCTCGCACAGATCACGTTCTAGGTCACAATCAGAAACGTCTAGCCAAAGGGTCAAACAACCATCTAGGTGTTCTAGCTCCCACAGATCACGTTCTAGGTCACAATCAGAAACATTTAGCAAAAGGGTCAAGCAATCATCTAGGTCTACCTCGCACAGATCACGTTCTAGGTCACAATCAGAAACGTCTAGCCAAAGGGTCAAACAATCATCTAGGTTGTCTAGCTCCCACAGATCACGTTCTAGATCACAATCAGAAACGTCTAGCCAAAGGGTCAAACAATCATCTAGGTTGTCTAGCTCCCACAGATCACGTTCTAGGTCACAATCAGAAACGTCTAGCCAAAGGGTCAAACAATCATCTAGGTTGTCTAGCTCCCACAGATCACGTTCTAGGTCACAATCAGAAACGTCTAGCCAAAGAGTCAAACAATCGTCTAGGTCTACCTCGCACAGATCACGTTCTAGGTCACAATCAGAAACGTCTAGCCAAAGGGTCAAACAACCATCTGGGTTTTCTAGCTCCCACAGATCACGTTCTAGGTCACAATCAGAAACGTCTAGCCAAAGAGTCAAACAATCATCTAGGTTGTTTAGCTCCCATAGATCACGTTCTAGGTCACAATCAGAAACTTATAGCATAAGTGTCAAACAACCATCTAGGTTTTCTAGCTTCTACATTGACAGATCACATTCAAGGTCACGATCAGGTGCATCTAGCCAAAGGGTCAAAGAAACATCTAGGTTTTCTAGCTCCCACAGATCACGTTCTAGATCACGATCAGACACATCTAGCCAAAAGTTAATATCACTTTTCAGACGGTCAAAGTCACCTTCAGTAGATTTGTTTCATATGTCCAGCATTGACCGTTCAAGGTCCTCTCCATCAACTTTACATTCACAAAGGTCTCTTAACAGAAAACGTAAATCTGTATCCTCCTCAACACCAAAGGTAGCTGGCGGGAGTAGGAAACAGAGAGAAGATGAAGAACCTATCTTCCCTATAGCAAACGGATGTAAGTAAAGCAAATAATTAGTTATGCAAAAATATGTTCATGTCATATAAAGTCAATATATTATTATCACCTTGAGAAGATGAGTAACAGATAAGAAAATCCCACTCGAGAGATTGGATATTTGCAATGAATGAGGCTGTGCCGAGTTCATTACAAATATCTCATCTCGTTGAGATTTCCTTGTACACTCGCGCATACTATAACCGAAATAAAAATGATTTTGCAGTAAGTGTTTCTGTACATGAGAACACACTGGTTCTTGATAGAGAAAATCAGCTAGAAACCAATTTTGGACAACTGTAAACATAGACTAGGTTTTTTAACATTCTGTCATCTTTTCAATGTCTGTGGCTTTTTAATAAACACATTCTAATTAATGTGAAAAATACCTTTACATGTTTGTACTATTGTAATATTATTATTGCATTATTAACAATCAGTTTACCTTTGTGTACAATGTCTATAAATGTATGGAATGCTATTTAATTTGCTTCAATTTTGTGAATTTTAAGAAACACTTAATTTTATTTTTTTTGCTGTTTTAGAATTTCAGAAACGAGTGCTGTTCATTCTAAGTGACATACGGAGACAACTAACAACGCCTGCTAGACCAAGCACTTCCGGTGTAGGCTCCACTGGTGTGGAGGAGATCGAGCAGGAAGAAACGATAGACGATTTTAATGACTTGGAAGACAAATGTAAAGACCCTGAAGAGAGAAATAAAATGGTTAGGGACTATTTTATAGTTTAAACGTCTGTTCAGTAGGGTGTTCCCTTTAAGGACTCATCATGTTCCCCTTCAGTTAACACAGATAAAGTGTCAGGATGTTTATTTGGCATCAAAGTGTCCCCTAATTACTATAGATTTAGAGTCGTTGGCACACAATAGCTGAAAAACATACAAATTTGTGCACAGGGGAAACTCCTGGTCCCATTTTTGTGTGTGATGTAGATCTATATTAAATATCTTCAGTAAGCTATCCAAAAGTATTTTCATCATTTTCACTTTTAATAAGGAAATAACATGGAATTTGAACCCATGGAAGCTCACAGGACATCTGACTGGAATAACTAAATTGTTCACCAATCACGTTCGGGTCTGTGACTTAAGCAATGACTGAAATTTACTTTATAAAAATCATCGAGGATGTTTCTAGCCTAAGTCTTGTATATAAGATAATATATTCATATCTCCCTTGTCATATTAAAGGTGCAGATGCTGTCATTGACTGGTGGTGTAAATGTCAAAGACAATGTGAAGAAAATCATGGAGAAGTATGTTTACACCATTTAATTAAGAATTACCTCCCTGTGGTAAAAGAAAAACTTGGGACTTTTAATTTGATATGATGGCGAATAACACTTGCCAATAAGAATGCCATCACATACAAGTGATGTAACGTCAGAACCATAATCTATCAGGTGTTTTATCCTGGCAGTCACGTTAGAAAAATATAACGTTAACTGCTTTTGTTATCCGTTAATGAATTAATTGAATTCACTATTAATTGAGCCGTGTGTTTCATAATAACAAGTTAAAGTTTACAAATTTATATTGAAATACCAGAAACTTGTTCCATTTAATATTATTTCACATTACATGAATACCAGTGCCTGATCCCTTGACTTTATCATTTACCTGATGTGATTGGTGAGCCGCCAGCTAGTTAAATAAGGCTACCAATTGCCTACCTGCCTGTTGCCTGCATTAAGGATAGGAATCGGGGAGTAATAGTGATGTTCAAGACTAGATGAAACTGGCTGACCCTTCAATAGGGGTGACTATAATAAAAAAAAGTTTTACGTTTAATGCTTGTGATAGCGTGTTGCAGTATAAATTGGGAAAATAATACATCTTGTGAAAGACCTTTATTTATTCTGTATTTTCACAGGTTGATGAGCAATGACCTTATGTCGAAGTTTAACATGAAGGGTGGGAAACAAAAACTTTCCTTCAAATCCTCTGCTGTTTACAGACTTGTTCAATGTAGGTTTTGATTGTGTCTGATGTTCTCGGCAAAAGGGAGCGCCTATAGTAATTGTGTCCTTATTCGGTGTTTAATTTACAATTTTTCTAAGTAGTCATTTGCCACAGTTTTTAAATTTTAGTGAGTCAAAGTATATAGATAAAGAACAAAAGTTCATAGTTTAGTATTAATATTTGACTCCTGACGACACTGACATCTATCTTGTAAACCGCTCGATATATTTTAAAATAATTTGGCACAAGTATTGCATTTAATGATCAAATTTCTGTTCATTAATGTTTTACAAAGACCTGGTATTGTTTCCAATGAATGCATAAAGCAATAAGGTAGAAACTTTGTTTTAACAAAGCTACACGTTATCAAACCAAAGTAACATGTTATGCGAGAATTTGATTCGTCTGTTCACCGTATAATGTATACATAATTATTTATAATTTATTTCCATATCGCCAATGTCAATTTTAATCTATTCTACAGAGCACGAAATAGCATGTGCCATATCATTATGTTTAAAATATGCACCAGATAGACGGGGAGGAGCCGGCAGAAAAAAATAAGAGTTTTTATAAATACAATTGGACAATCCGTGTTATTGCAGATTTTTACAAGTATTTGATGGTTTATGCGAATTAAACATTTCTACCTGAAACTTCTGAATGATGTGTCAATTGATGAAATAATTTAAAGAGAATTTTTCACTCAATATTCTGGTTAACCTGCAATACATTTTCCCATTTTTATTTAGATTTCGGTTCTATGATGTATTTGTTTCTATTGAGTATATATATCTTGTTTACATTACATGATTTCTTCACTTTAGTTACAAGTGCGTTATTGTGTTCAATATTAATCATTTCAGCTTTAAGTTTATCTTTATATTCTGACTGTATACATGATATTCGATTGTGATATTTCATACAATCACGAGTTCATGATTATTGATACCATAATTTTAAATCTGTTGAATTTGCATGAATGTAAGAAAGTTGTGAGAACAATAAAATCATAAATTTATGTGTTCAAAGAAAGTGATAACTTTTTCGTACCATTCGTTGCAAAATTTTAACCATTTTAACATTCATATTCCATATTATTTCCTTTCCAATACTTGTCTGCTTTCAATAAATTTTGAATTGACATGACACCATGATGTCAACACATAAAGGAATGTACCTTAATTTGCAATTCGTTCAACATCAGATTTATTAATGTTACATGTACTTTTAAATACATAGGGAATATTATGTTAGTCAAGTCGTATCATGGTCGGTATCGCTTCGAGTGTCTTGTGTCAAGTTGATATCTCGCGAGACCTTCAGATGTCAACTTTATACAAGGCATGAGAAGCGATACCGACCATGATAACACTCGAATAATATAATTTTCCTTTTATTATATAACTGTTCATTTTCTTTAAGGTGGAAATTAACATATATACAAACTTCAAATATTTAACGTTCATCAAAATATAACAAGTTTAATGAAAAAGAACAACAAAGTAGTCCATTGTAGTAAACTTTTATCAATGGTGGAGGAATATACTACATGTGCTTGAGCACTCCGTATCACCTCAGTGTGGGATATGGAGTTTCAATCCGTCAAGTCGTATTTAAATCTGAAATAACAGCCTTATTTTCGGCAGAAATTTATAGGTATATATAATAAAAGATTGTGTTAACAGATCTTCCATTTACTATGTAATTAACCATGTTGTACATTAGGGCTGTAACAATTCAATACGTATTGCACGTGTCTGAATTTTCTGGAAAAACAGAAGAAACTTTAATCGCAGTAATTTGTTTAAATTATTAAACAAAATGAAATATCTAATAGTTATTTACAAAGTAGATATCTATATATTTTTTTAAAAGTTATATTAAAATGTTCAGCTGGACTGGTTTCTCAGGTATATTGCACATTACAATACATATTGAATTGTGGATAATTATTTCAATGCATATTGAATTGTGGATAATTATTTCCATGCATATTGAACTGTGGATAACTATTTCAATGATTATTTCAATGCATATTGAATTGTGGATAATTATTTCAATGCATATTGAATTGTGGATAATTATTTCCATGCATATTGAACTGTGGATAACTATTTCAATGATTATTTCAAAGCATATTGAATTGTGGATAATTATTTCAATGCATATTGAATTGTGGATAATTTCAATGCATATTGAATTGTGGATAATTATTTCAATGCATATTGAATTGTGGATAATTATTTCAATGCATATTGAATTGTGGATAATTTCAATGCATATTGAATTGTGGATAATTATTTCAATGCATATTGAATTGTGGATAATTATTTCAATGCATATTGAATAGTGGATAATTATTTCAATGCATATTGAATTGTGAGACAAACATTGTTACAGCCCTATGAAGTATACTGCAAAGTTACAGTACAGACTACTATATACTGTTATTCTGGTTGAATATAAATAACAAAACATTGTATTTATGTATATTTTATTGATACGGTGTATGTTCAGGTAGTTAAACAATAGTTTACAATACATATTGCAATACGTATTGAATTGTGGACCAAGTATTGCAGTACGTATTGAATTGTGGACCAAGTATTGCAGTACGTATTGAATTGTAAGACAGGCGTATTGTTATAAACATCTTCACTGACACCTTGATTCAGTAAATTTATATAGGCAGTGTAATCAAGGAAATAAAGTACTTGATTATTGATTTTAATTTTAAACAAACGAATTACTTAGAGGCTGTTACAAAAATACAAATGGAGTATTATACATTGTGACTGCAGTATGCACTTTAACTTTCTGTATGTCAGTAGAGGTGTCAGCAAAACTGTTTTAGTCATTATTAATCACCGAGTTATTGTATATGTATATGAAAAAATACGTTTGGGAACCTTATCAAGTTATGGCCGGAGCCTTTAAGACAAATACTATAAAAAGATATAAGCCGGGCTCCAGGAAATACGTTTGGGAACCTTAGCAAGTTACGGCCGGAGCATTTAAGACAAATACTATCAAAATATATAAGCCGGGCTCCAGGGAAACCTGGCTTAATGACATGGCAACCAGTGTAGACTCGTAAGGCGCAGACTGATCAGAGTCTATACTGTTCGATAAAAGATTCTCAATACTATGACTGACTGAATACCGAACAGTGTAGACTCTGATCAGACTGCACGTTATGCGCAGGTTGGTTGGGTCTACACTGGTTATGTCATGGAGCACGGCTCATACATATTCTAAAATATTGATTATTTTCCTTTAAAGAAACTTCTGTTTTGAGCAGACTTCTAAATTTTGAAACATACATTGTTGGCTTATAAAGATGCTTTACCACCCACTATTTTATACTTTTTACAATTGCTTTATATTTATGAATTGATTAGTATGGAAATAAAATTATTTTGTATCACATACAATTTTAGTATTTAATGCACCCACGCTGAAAGGACTTAAATTAAGATGTTCACTGTAAATCTTAATACATGTGCTGATGTGTTTGGGGATCAATTTAAAAAATACACTAATTAACATGACATTTTTTTCTATATATGTTGAGTCTGTTTTTGGAGCTTTTCACATCTGCACATGCATTATGGTGTATATTGAACATGGCTGAATTTGGATTTAAAGAAGCCTAATTCACGTTGGTAAATGGTTGGATTCACGTTGGTAAATGGTTGGATTCGCGTTGGTAAATGGTTGGATTCACGTTGGAAAATGGTTGGATTCACGTTGGGAAATGGTTGGGATTTACGTTGGAAAATGGTTGGATTCACGTTGGGAAATGGTTGGATTTACGTTGGAAAATGGTTGGATTCACGTTGGGAAATGGTTGGATTTACGTTGGAAAATGGTCAGACCCCGACGTTGGTTAGACGTCGTGGTCTGACGTCTAAAATACTTTCAAATCCAACCACAATCCAACGTTGATCCAACGTCGGGGTCCGACGTCTAAACAACGTCTAGCCAACGTCTTTTGTTTACTGGGAAACTTTGATAAAACCCAAGCTATTTGGCTCGGTGCCAAAAGGGGCTCTGGTGAGTAATGGCGAAACAAAATGCAACTAAACTGGAATCACACCGGCCTTTTTAAACTTTTAGGAATAAAATATAATTTACAAAAAACAAGATAGGAATATTGATAACTACTACGAACAAATAGAACAGATTATCAAAAAGATACACAAAATTGGTCATTTAGAAATCTAACACTTATAGGACGCGTAACTGTTCTAAAAACATTAGCTTTACAAATTTTGATTCAGTGTTCCACCGTTTTAACAGCCGACACCGGAAATATATAAACAAAAATAATCCATTTTTTACTCTTTTTTTTTGTGGCAAAATAGTGTAATCATTAACGATTACCAGCAAGGTGGCATTAAAATGCCCTACATTCAATATTTTTGTCAAGCTTTGAAGTTTTCGTGGTTGAAAAAATATTAGATCCACTAAATTGCGTTCAGTGAAAATTACTTATATTAAATGATGTTGAGAAATTCGGAAACATAAACTTTTATTTCCAAATAAAGAAGGTATTAAGTTGATAACAGATACATTCACTCTGTTTTGGAAACATTTTTCTTTAGACTTGGGAAATCTCCCGTGTATACCTCTAACAGCCCCTGAACAAATATACGCACAAACGATGTGGTATAAACCAAACATAAAAATACGTAATAAAATGGTATTTTATAAACAATGGGTAGATAAAATTATTTATTTTGTCAATAATCTAATAAACGAAAATGGTATGTTTTACTCCTTCGAAGAATTTAGACAAATATTTAATATTAACACAAACTTTAACTTTAACTTTAACTCCCACCTAAATTCCATTTTCTTTATTTCGCTCTTCGGGGCATAGCATTTTGTTAGATACTGGGGCCATACTTCGCTGGACATGGAATTATGACATTAAAAGTATGCATGCCATCTTCGGGATGGTTACAATGTTGTACTATTTTTTTATGAACATAGAGTTCTGCTCAACCCGGTACTAGGGGGCGTGAACGGTAGCAAGCATATTTCACTACCGTTCAAGAACAGTCTCAATCAAACCGAGACAACAATATTTCGTATTTATCGTGTTCGACCGTTTCCAAATGTCCACTCTCATACTCTTTTAGCACACTATTACAGGGTGGTGAATTCAATTCCTGGAGAAGCAATATATCAAACACAAAGATGTTAGAAATAGTAATAAATAAATATATTAGATATCTTAAACAAAATCACAAAGTAACACAATATTTTTATAATATAATTATCCACGAAATAAAATCAGATCCTACGCATATAAAAATAAAATGGGAAGAACAAATAATAATAAAGATTGGGCTTTTATGTTTTCCCTCCCATTCAAAATTACTAATCTCTGAGACATCGAATTGTGCAGTTTCTACAATGTATCGCGAGAAACCATATATCATCTGTTCTATACATGTTCATTTGTGAAAACGTTTTGGTTGAAATTAAAAGAATTGCTAGAGTCAAAATGCAACATATTATTTTCAATCATTTTAAATATTTTTTGGATTCTTGAAAACAAAGACAATTACTGAAGATACGTTGAATATAATTGTTTTACTTGCAAAATACTTCACATGTACATAAAAATTAAGAATATTTTACCCAACGTTCAAAACTTCATAACATTTTTGAATTTCTATAAAAGAATGGAACTGTACGCATGCCATGCATATTCGGAGAATTGTCAGAAAACTATGGACATGTATCACACAGTCATATGTTTGATTGACCTGCTATTTGTATGCTGATTTATTCTATTTTTATAGTATAAAGAAAAAGACCTTTAAATTAAACTATTATATTACAAAACAAATAGGCAACACTCTCTATTGAATACCATGTTGTAATAGTGTAAAATGATTTAAAAATAAAATAAATATGACTAATGAAAAACAATACTATGTATTTATATCCTAGTACAAATAAAGCAATATTGAAAAATAAAATATATGTGACAAAACAACAACCTATTTTTCCTTCAGACTGCTAAACAGTCGTCAATAAAATTAACGACTGTCAGTACCCACTACACGTGATAAAATAAAACGCATTCATTGGTCAAACATTATCGGAGGAGCACGTCATAGACATGTGTTTGAAATTGTTTGCATCTATAAATAGATTGTGTAGGCACATCGCCATGTTAGCAAAGTTGAATCTGTGTGTAGATGTTGATGTTTGAAAACTTACGTTTTGCGTTGTTTTTAATTAATAAAAAAAGGAATGAGGATTTCTATACATGTAGCAAGCCAAAACAAATCGACTGTATTAAGAGTATACTGGATGGAGATACGTTAGTAGTATTACCAACTGGATACAGAAAATCTCTTAATACTTATGAACTTGTCCAGGTTATTAATGAAACAAAAGTAATATTTTTGTAAGCCCAATTAATGCGGTATTAGATGCGCAAGCGATACGATTCGGAACAAAAGCTGTGAGAATTGACGCCAGTGTAAACAATCATTTGGGAAAAATTGCAGCAGGTAAAACCACGTAAAACCACGTACCTGACTGGTCCAACCTCACGAACGCATCAACATCCGGTATGCAGGAAAACATGCAAAACGTTAGTAGCTGGCAGCGTCAACGCACAACATGTCTCTGATATGCAAGGAAGATAATCTATCATGGGTATTCGGTTCAGATAGGGAATTCGGTATAAGAGTTTTAATCGAAACCGAGGCTCTGCCTAAAAACCTATTAAAAAATATTTTTGTACTTATAATTTCTAATAGTTTTTTTTATACTTAATTTTTGAAATATTTAGGAATAGAATCAACTACATAGAGGATCTTAAACGAGTTCCTATTTCTTATAAGATTTATGAAACGAGTTATGAATTATTTTCATTTTAACGAGCCTTTTGGCGAGTTAAAATTAAAAATAATTCATAACGAGTTTCATTAATCTTATATGGAATGGGAACAAGTTTAAGATCCTTTTTATCACATAACATTGCAATCAAATTAGTAAAAATTAATTCAGATGGACATAGAACCGCCTCGACGTCAGACACATTTTAGCGCCAAAACGTCATAAAATATGTGACGTCGTAACGTCGCGTCTCGAACATAACGTTGCGTATAAAAGAGTTCGTGTTTACCTCTTTACAAAATAGCAGTTTACGCCAACTTTTTAACAAACCAACAACAATGTTTTGTATAACGTGCATTATTTTAATAAGCTGTCACAAATAAAAAGTTCATGACTCAGATCTGGGTTAATTTGTAATAAATAAAATAGTTTCAGTTAATAAACTTGCGTAGTGTTACAGGTTCAACTCAACCAATCAAAATCGTTCCAGGTTGTATTACACATGTGTAATACAATAGAATATTAAATGGGTGTTCGACACTGCTAACAAGGGACGTTATGTGATAAATGATTATCTCGAAATATACTAGGCATTTCAATGAAATCAATACCTTTATTAAGATATAGTATTTTAGAAAACGCCTGACGTGATCAAATGGGGTCTGAGAACATGTTGTGTGTAGCTTTGAATTATGGAAGCATTGTTATACAAGGGATCGGTACGAATTAATATTTTGTCTGCTTCCTCGTCGATCGACTTAAGTGAAGAAATGGGCAGAAAGGTAAGCCGTGAAAGCATAGAGTGCTTTCCAGACTGTTTAAAAATAGTATGTAAATCAGCGACTGAAATAATCACACGTGATTTACGTTTGATGTTACCACTGCGACTATGACCATGATATCTAGAGTTACGCTTTCGAATAGAAAATATAGTCATTATTAGGATCTTTTGAAATTGGTTGGTTTTGGTGTTTTGGGGTGAACCCCCGACACCCCCCCCCCCCCCACACCAAACCCCACATGCCGTAACTTCCCTCCACACACACACGCATGCACAGTGTCACGCACAAACACACACACACACACACACATACATAGAGACAAACACATTTGTTTAATGAACTTCATGCACGCATTTAGATAGGCGACCATGGCGCGTAATGCCCCATCGCCCCTGGGGGTGGGGGCGTAAAGTGGCACCTCCCTTAAAATCTGAGAATTTAATGTTAAAAGGGCCAGTTTTTAAAACAAAAGTGCGTGCCAACTGTTTTTAAAACAATGATCACGCCTTGAAATCTGAGAAGTAGGACTTTGTGAAATTAAAGTTGATTATGAAAAAACTATTGTTTATTCAGACTTACGCATTTGTGGGGTTGGATACGAAGTTGTCAAGAGAGAGACATTGGAACAGTCCTATTGTGGTGGTGTCTTGGCCTGAGTGTGTCAGTATCATTCTCCAGATACAGACAAGGTTAATGTTGCACTTATGTCATAATTGTTTATTTCCCCTTTTTTTTAGTAAACAATATAGCATAAGTCAGTGTACAGCGACGAATACTCCTCCTCCTCCTCCTACTCCTCATATTACTACTGCTAATAGTAATTATAGGTATAATTATTTATTATTATTATTATTAATATTATTGTTATCAAAATAATAGTAATAATAACAGTAGTACGGCAGACACTTATAATTTTGTCCGTCGTCTGTCATCCGCCGTCCGTCAAATTTTAATCTGCAACCTGACCTTGGGCATAACTTGAAAATTATTTGACCTATGTTCATGAAACTACACACACATTTTCATCTTTCCCCAAGGAATGCCATTACACATATCCAATAACTGGTTCTTCCCAGAAAAAAATGGATGATCTGCCTCCACCACTAAAAAATCGACCGTCATAGATAGCCTAAAATATACAGAACATTACGTAAAACACCAGTTAACCAAACAACTATCCGCTTCTACAATGGGGGAAATAACAATATATCTTTGTAATTTCAACAAATTCCTAAATACATGTCGAAAGCACCTTAAAACATATCTTTGGCTGGCGTGGCCCAGTGAAAGCACGATATAATACTTGGAATCCGGCGTTCCCGATTCAAGCTTTACCAGGGCCACTAAGTTTCGTCGGTGTGTTCTTGAACAAAATAAAACGGAAGGTTCCGTGTATCCGCTGAGCACGTTGAAGAACCACAGTAATCTATTCGTATGAAGTGGTTGAGCAAGTTACATGATCCCTATGTATCATTCCCTCTCTCTGGGGCGGCTCTAAATTGCATATAATGTTATAATGACATGATCGTCAGCTTATCCTAATTAGTATTTAATGCCTGTTTATACATTTAGAGTGGCTTTTTGGTATAGATATGTATACAAGGTATAAATGTTCTTACTCTGTGTTTGTTTCGAAGACTTACTTCCGTTTTAAAACAATGACAATTAAATATTGTGTGACAATCGCTAAGAACTGCTGCCTCGTCGGGGAAAAAACAGCTATGAAATTGTTATGTTTTACATTAACTCTGATACATTTTGATTTTTTTTCTCGGGTACAATATATTTGACACATTAGTTAAATCTAATTAAAACCGATTTTTATTGTAACAATTAATCGAACAGAAAATATTTTCTTTAGACTGCATCAACCAATGAACCTGGTAGAGATTGCGATCGCATGTCTGGTCATAGAATGACTG